>LS057470.1:0-10906 GCA_900241095.1 Acartia tonsa
TGAATAAAGGAAAAGATTCAGTAAAATATTTCTTCAAATGAAGTTGTCTAAGGTTTTGCTAAAGTCAAACCTACATTAATTAGGTCATGAGTTGTAGGTTACTTAAAACTCTTTCATAATGTCTCTGATTTAAATTTAACTCAAATAAAATCTCTTTGATTGCTCCACCTTTGTTAGGAAGTTCTAACAGAGCATGGTAATGAGTTGCACAGTTTAATAAACAATAAAATTGCCCCTCCTTTTCCTTGTAGTTTAGAAATTGTAGCTAAAGACACCAATTAAAACGTTTTTGGTACGACGAGGGGTGGCTCTTGAGCTTGACATCTTTCAGCAATTAAGATTCTGTTGTTTTTTATTCCAAGAGACTGAATAATACGAGTGATGTTTTGTAAGCTAAATGCTAAAATAAGATGTTGATACAAATATCATTAAACATACTTCTTTACAAAAAAATATATACATATAGGCAACTAATAAAACTCAAAAATCTCTTACAGAAATATATTAACTAAGGTATCCCTAAATTTAAAAATCCACTGAAAGTTTAAGCTCTTGTGATATTTGAGCACTACATAAATACTTTGGAATAGATTGGTTAATGGCTGTTTAAATGTATAAGGAAGTCAAATATTTGAAGTGTATTATCCATTCAAATCTTTAGTTGAATAGAAATGTGTAGAATAAAATTGACAATAACTATGCCCGATAAATTTAAAGTTGGGAGCCACTCTAACCTAACTTGAAAATTTAGTCTCAAATTGGGAAGCATTGATCGATAAAACGCTGTTGCTTTCTATTCCAAGACCAGTCATACCTGGTAACAGACTTACAAAGGTATAGTATAAAGTTTTCAAAAAACCCTTTTTTAAATATAAAATCCAGGGCTGGTCAGCTGCAACAAAGCCTTAAATTTTAACTCGTTGCTATGCTTTGATTTTTTTAAAAAGAGGGATTAGACTTTCAACATATCTTTAAATAGGTTAAGGTATATTTCCCTGAGGCTTACAGGCGGCTGCCGAGCCCTGATTCAATTTACCTGGCTTATTATTAAACAAACCAAAATATAATTTTAGTATTTTATAAAAATTTTAATTATATTTTTAAGACAAATTAAATTAAATTACTTAGAGTTACCCGTAAATTACATTTTTGATATGAAACATATATAAAAATCTAAAAAAATAAAAATTCTTTGATTAAATTTTAATAAAAAGTAGAATACATTTGTTCTAAAATAGAACTAGTGGGGAAAATAATTTTCTATTTCAAGTTGAATTCTAAGAGCATTTACATTTTTGTGAATAAATTTGTGGGTTAAACTCAATGACCGTGTAGGTATAGACTGATCTTTAATTTGTTTTTTATTTCTTTTACATCTAGAGCATCAGAAATGAGCATCAAATATTGAAATTAAATCAGACACAAAAAACCTAAATATTACAAGGGAAGCTATTTAAAGTGCAACTAAAGGAAAGGCTAATGCTAATTTTTACACAATGGTTGTGTTTCTATGGATATTAAGTTACATCAGTATATTTTTTATGCACTGACATACTCTACCATGATAAAAAATATATAAAATACTAAAACAATACTATGGTAAATAAGTATTCAAAAATCATGGTATGAACAAAAGGTCAAAATGCATAGAGCAAATATTGAAACTACAAAGAATAAAAAGGTAGATAATATATAAAAAATATAAGAAACCTTTTAAAAGTAAGGTATATGTTTTTTTAAAGTATGACCGAAAGACAGACGGACATAACAATATATAAAGTAGTTGCGCATTTCTAAAGGAAATCTTCACCAATTATTCAAAATAACAAACATAACATACAAACAAAAAAAAATGTTCCATGTAAAAGAAAATTTCCCGCCATCCGATAATGAATGGTCAAGAACTGTAGTATGTTAACTCTCTTGTTTAAGCTGAACTGTCAGTCTTTCAATTTCACTCAGAATAGAAGTTAAGATAAAAAGAGTCGCAGTAAAATAGTTTAACCCTCTTCAAATATCAAAATCTAACCTGTCTTTTTGTAAAAATCAAACCCATGTTTTTTGTGAATTTATTCTCCCTTCAAAGGGTATTTATGATTAACAAACTATAAAAACCTTGATGCATCAGCTTTTACAATTATTTTGGTTCATCTAAAATGTGTAGCTGCGAATTTATGGACTTAAATGTCCTTGATAGTAGCGCGACTTCTCTATAATTATGACATTTACGTTCCTCAGTCAATATGTTACAATATAAAATTAATTAGCATTTTACAAGGTTTTGTGATTGTTTTAGTTTACTATTGTTAGTATTATTTATTCACTCTATCAATCAACCTTCAAAAGCTGCGATTCTTATATACATAATTATCCTTTATTTTTATCTAAAATGAGTTGCCTCATGTTACTTTTGTAGACAATTGTCCTTGTTCTGACACAGAACTATTAACCTGTATGGATAAAGGAAATTAAGTAATTCTTACACAGTGCATACTTTTCGGTTGCAAATTTACTCTATATGTCCATGTGTTCATCAGTCCGTCCAAGAATATATTTGGAAGTCAATAAAATGGTCAAAATGCCAAACAAGTATTAACATGCAATAAAAGTGACCAAAAATTACATATCAAATATGGTATTTATTTGGCATTTACGTCGACAAAAAGATTAATGTTAAGCATAACAACGTAAGAAAGGGGTGAGTCAAGGCAGCGTAAAGTGGCACCAAAATAATGACGTCATACAATAAAGTTGACCAATGAGAGGCCAGTATACACTGTAATTGACCAATGGTAAAATTTATACTGGCCTCTCACTGGTTTTTTTTTATCGTATGACATTTTTTTTGGTGCCACTTTACGCTGTCTCGAGTGAGTCATCAGTTTCGCCTCTAATTCAAGTTGTCATCCTTGTTTTCCTATTCAAATACTCGATTCACATCTTTCTTTCTCGTTTCCAGTTTTTCCTTAAACCATATTTCTCATTTTTCAGAAGCGAAGCTACTATTTTTTATGTCCATTCGTCCGTTATTACATATGTGACTTAGCTGCTCTATGAATAAGGTATGTCGGTCTATCAATTCATCACGTCAGGAAAAGAAATAAATATAATAAGAAATGTATGAGCTGTATTAACTCACATTTAATTCTTATCTCTTTCCACACATTCAGTACAGATACAACTTTAAATCTTCGAATTTACAATTTGCTGGTAGAATGAACCAATCATGTCTCTATTTATTAAAATGCATCAAATGTTAAGATGATATTTTGACTATACGTGATTAAATCATATAAGCGGGAAATTTAGAAAAAGAGAAATTAATCAGGTATCTAAAGGGATAAGACAATGGCCCATAACCTGATGTACATCCCTAATGATGATACACAATATTATCCCTTCTGTAGATTATAATTATTGGTAGAAATGTTTGGACACTTAACTAAATAAACTAACCAATAAAAATTCAATAAAAGTCGCTAAGGTTGTTTAGCCAACAAATAAGAAAACATTTTTTGGGTGGAGGGGGGACTGGTGTAATAAACAGCCAAATGTCACCTCTTTCCCTAGAAATTGATAACTTTAGTTTTAAACTTCTTTATTTACTTTTAAATATGTAGCTCTGCTCTTATAGATATAATATCCTTGTTATCCTAATGCCTAGTTTCTCTCACATTTTCTCCTTCTATCTATTTTTCATCTTAATGCAATGTCATGCAGAAAAGGGATACTGGAAAAGACAGAGAAAAAAATTTTATCTAGAACTTAAGTATATTCATTGACTAAACACTGTTAAAGCTAAATAATATTTTTGTATAACAATTTACCATAGATAAGAGAGTAAACATTTGCTAGGTATACTAATAATATATGTTTTGTTTTTTAGGGGTTTAAGTCTTTGAGAATTTATTCAATATTTTAATTATTTCATATTTTTTTAATAGATATTTTCATATTGTATTCAATGTAAATGTTGTGCATAAAATTATATTTACTGTCAGACATGGCCTCACTTTAATGCTACGTGTTTAATACTTTTACCCAATGGCATGCACATGGCTCTATCCCTACAATTCGTGGGTAATGCAGCCGCAAAAGAGTAGACATCGATAAATGGATCTTTTAGTTATAAATCAGCAACATTAGAAAGGCAAGCACTCAGAATAACCTTTTCGGGTGCATGCCATGGATACTTTTAGGAAACTTACGTGCATCCCATATAGCCTCAAGGGGAATTCAATTTGTTTTATTAGTGCATCTTCTCCATGGCAATATTGTATCCATGATTTTGTGGCCCTGAAGTAACAGAAAGTCTATCTGTCTGTGCGTCTTTTTGTACGGCTAGCCTCTGGACTGATATGGTTATTCTTTTCAGCAAAGCTTATCCTAAGTCCAGCCTCCCCCCCAAAAATAAAATTTAAAAATCTAAATTGAAGTGACGGAATAGACTCAACCCCCCCATCCCCCACACACACACTTTTTAATTGCTTTAAGTATATAGCCGCTAAACTAATTATCTTGGGCTTATTTGGAACTAAAAAATGAACGAATTCTAATATGGAACTATAAAATGAACCTGTCCTAATGTGGAACAATAGAAGGAACTTCACCAAAAATATTATGGAACTATAAAAAAAACCTGTCCTAATGTGGAACAATAGAAGGAACTTCACCAAAAATATTATGGAACTATAAAATGAACCTGTCCTAATGTGGAACAATAGAAGGAACTTCACCAAAAATGAAACTGTAAAATGAACTTGTTTTTATATAACTATTAAAGAACCTCTCCTAACATAGAACTACAAAAGGAACCTGTTCTCATATGGAACCATTAAAGGAACCTGTCCTTATATGGAACTATAAAAGGAACCTGTCCTTATATGAAACTATAAAATGAACCTGGCCTAATGGATGTTTTATTTTTGAAATGGTCAGAATGACCTTGCGTTGCATTTCTCTTGCATTCAATAAAATTATAAAGTAAGGTGATCTTTACTGAATGAATGGATAGATACTCTTTTTTTTTAATTTCATGATATAAACAAGGATGACAACGTCTATATAAACTAAGCTTGTTAAATCAAACAGAAGAATAAGCCAACAGAGTAAAAATGCTTTTTAATTGAAAATCTTAGGATAAGACAGCCTTTTCTTTAAAAGTGAATGAATAACCTATGGTTCTTAAAAACATATGAAGTGTAAGCTTATTTATTATATAATTGAAATTGATTTAACTATTGACCTATACCCGTATTCCTGAATAAAGTATACAACATTTTCTGCTTGCTTAGCCACCTTTTGCCTCAGCCAAATGTTTATTCTAGGGTAATTTTGCAATCTGAATAATCAACTAAAATTTTTGTATTTTTATAAAGTAAGAATTCTAAATAGAAATAAGAAATAAGCCAAATTATATTTCACCTATTTTGAATGTAAGTTCATAGTGTTTTAAGCCTTAGCATGCACAGTAAAACCAATTCCTATTACATTATTTGTCTTAATTTAATCTCTAAAAAAAGTAATTGGTTTGGTTATAAAATTTCATAAAAATGAAAATACTAAATTTCTTTCATAACTTTAGCAAAATTATAACAAGGACAATTTTGTTTTTACTCCCATCTGCTCCTCCACCCAGAAAAGGTCTTATGTCAGATTGAGGAAATGTTTTAAAAGTACAGCTTATACTTCATTCTTAAATGTACATTTGTTTTTAAATTGTTAAAAATCAAAAAAAGAACGTAAAGAAATTAATTAAACAGTTATAAAATTTCTACTTGTAATGTAGCTAAGCTGCTAAGAAAAGTGTATTGCAAATATTAAAGGCTGAATGATCCATCAAAACTGGTGTAAAACAAAAATTCCTAAATGATCGTTGTTGCAAATCCAATAGAGATTTTAAATTAGATTAATTATCCAATATGATTGCCATGATCAAGTATTGAAAAGCTGAATTTTTGTTGAAATTTAATAAATTTATAAATCTTAAGCATAATTTGTTGTCAAGGTTGAACTAAGTTAAAATAAAAAAAAACTTCTCCAAATTAAACTATTAATAACTTAATAAATATACCTGATACGAATCAAAATCTTATTGTTTAAATAGCCTTGCTGTTAGTTTTAGGTTTATTTTTATGTGGATCTTGGCAGTTATCGTTAAGCAACACTTAACCCTTCTTCAAACTAAGATGTCAATAGTTCATACTATTAATATTTCATTTACTTCCCATTGGATCAAAGCCATTAGAGAACAAAGCCCCTGGTTTCATAAAAAAAGTTATATTCCAAGGAAGTGAAAAAAAACTTTGCTTTATTTAGAGGTTTCCTCCATTGCACTAACTTAGCGTTAAAAATTGTAGAAAGTGCAACTTAAACATGGACAGCTACATAAAACTTATGGGTAGATGTTCCTTTCAACCAATCAAAAAAAAAATATTTTCGTCAACATTTCAAAATATATTTTTTAAATAAAAAAAATCTAATTTAAGATCAATACAACAAAATTTAAGCAAACCACATATTTAAAAGGAAAATGTTTATTTTTAACTTTTAAAGATTAAACAATGTATGAACATTGCCACTAACTTATAGGGTCTTTAAAGTTTTTACTTTTTCTTGTAAACTTTCATTTACTTGAAAAAGTACAAGTCAACGAGAAAGGTAAATATGTTTTATAAACTTAAGTTTACACTTTCCACTGCATTAAATTTGCCTACTAACTGAAATTAAGTTGATTTTGAAATAATGGTTTTTATTATCTAATTGTAATTCAGATTTGTTTATTAGGAGGGGTGGGTTGAATGTACAAGATACTTCCTCACAAAATTTATAACTTAGTCTGCTTCTTATTAGCTTTAAAGGTTAAGGGATGAGATTGATATTTGAATGGGGTCATAAATTTTCCACAAAAAATATTTTTAGAAAATTTATTAATTGTCCATTGTTCCTTAGTATCCGTGAAATTCATGTAACTTTATCTACAGCTTTGTATTATAAATTAGCATAAGCCAATATCAATTACTAAACCATTTATTGGGGAGAACAAAACAGAAAAGGAGAAAATCTGCCTACCAACAATATTAGACCGAGTCTTATAGAAGATAATTTCAATTTTTTACTCTGAAAGTAAGGATACTCTATTATTTGACACTGCTTGCAAAGAGAATTTAGCTTAGTATTTCATTATTAAGTAATAATCTTGTGATAAGCTATAGCTAAGAAATTTACTTAACCATATAGGAATTACTGAAGATATTTTAAAAGGTATAAATGTAACAAAAAAAGTTACAAAAAAGGAAAAATATATATTCCAAAATCCAAATAAAATTATGGACTAAACAATAAAGTTTGTTGACGATGGTTTTGCTGTCTATAAGAAATATCTGGTATAATTACTAGCCTTAGAAATTATTTACACTGTAATGTATAAGATAACTCTAATGTATCAATGTCATAAATAAAACTAATCCGTGTACCAGACATCTCTAATAGTTTTCATACAATGTATGAAAAAAATTAGTATCTGCTGCTTTACTCTAGGGTCGTGAGTTCGAATCTTTGCTTATTTTATCAAATAACAAAATATTGTAACATAGATTTCCTATTATTTTTGGTGAGAAGATCTTTTCTCATGTCACGGTGCAACTAAATTCTACAAAATGTTAGCAATTTTTGACAAAGGTCGTGCAATTAAAGTGATAGTTTTTAGCCTATTAATCAAACACTATACTAAAGTATCAGATTAGGCAAAATAAAAAAAAACATTTCAGATAAGGTTGTTTTGGATCTACACCGTTTACTATTTTACTGAAATTCCGATATTTAGTTTTCCGATTCTGTAACATACACCCCCCCCCCACACCCCTCCAGGGATATATAAGATATGCATTATCTTTAAGATGTTTAATTTAGTCTAAGTTAGTATTGCCATATGTGGGTCAGGTTCAGACTTTTAAAATTGCAAAAGGTTAATTTTACTGAGACCTAAAGGTAGCTAACACGCGGCTGCCGAGCCCTGCATTATATTAGTGCGACAAGTAAAATTTTAATCGTAGATAATATCCATGACTATCCGTGGCTATTGTACACATATGTTGAGTTGTTCACCTCTTTATGTAAAATTTACTCACATATTTTATCAATTCAATATCCACCTATTATTCTCATAAAACAGTCAACTTAGAGCAATAGCAATCAGTTAATAGTCCATTAAATTAATGATTTTAGTAAAAGGGAAAATTTTCAGTTGTATATACAGAATTTTTTTTAAATTGGTAAAAATATGAATTTTTTGGCAACTTTCCTTAAGGTACAATGTGCAGACATTTAATTTCGCAACAATTATCTAAAAATCCGCAAAATTTATGTAATTATAGGATCTTTAAGCGTATGACAAACTAGAAGCAGGTAGAATCTTAATATTTCCAATTAATTAAAAAATTACACTATAGAAATGGATATAATTTATTTGCGATTTGGCAGCATCTTATTAAGAATTGTAATTACTTTCTGACAATAGAATATTTCCAAACTTTTTTTCTGAATTGTTGAAAAATCGGTTTTTGAAAAACGCATCCAATATTTCTCTGTACCGACAACATATTGGAAACGTTTAAAATTGAAACTTTAATATATTTTTGTTACATTTTCCTTTCCAGATATATTATTTATAAAAAATAAATATTTGTAATTCTAAGCATAAGTAGTGCAACAATAATTAACCATGAATACTTTTAATAAAATATGTAACCATATGTATACATTATGGTTACAGTTTATTTAAAAACTTCGAAGGAACAAAGAAAGCAATTCGAACGTGTAGTGACAAGTCGACAGACTGCCAGATAGACGAACATTTAGACCATATTAAAAAATAGGCTTTTAACTACAAAAATACTTACCATTAAGGTCCACTGGTTATCAGATGTTAGAGAGTTGAAGCGTTGATCCTAAAAATAATAATTTATTTGATACTATAAAAATGGACATAGATTTTTATATCATAATGGTAACCAGTTTCAAAATTACAAACCGCTATATCGATTAGGCTGTGTACATCAAAGATTAAACCTACTTGTTTTGGCATGGTTTTAAGCTACTTGCCTGGTAAGTGGAACAACCCTCTCCCTATAAAATATCCCCTTTTTACAGATTTTTTTCTTCATTTCTATTGCATTGATAGTGCACAATTGTTTGTAAGAAAAAGAAAACAAATATGAGGAGTTGAGGTTCGGGTGAAGAGACCCTTTTGCAAAAGAGCAATATGTACTACAATACGACCACTGTAAACCAAATATTAAAAAAAAACCGAATTTATCTACTTATAATTAATTGTTTTGATAATATACGTAGTATAGTTATAATACATTACCAAAACAACAACAAAAAAAATAAAGAAAATGTTTATTTCATTTTCGTGTTTAATGTAAGATATATTGTTTGAATTTGTCTGTTTGTTTTTCTTTTTTATTCATTAGTTAAAGGGATTTTTAAAAAATGTTTTTATTGTCCAAATATTAATAAAATTATAATGTAGTGATACAGAAGCACACATAGTTAATTTTTTTATAAAGAAGTTACACTTTACAAGAATTGAACAAAAATATTTTATTTTTCTCTACTATTTTGTTTGTCTTTAATGTTATTAAATTTTATGTGCAAAAACTAAGTAAAACAAAACAGAAGAAAGCAAATGAATATAGTTAGCCCTTCAAGTATATGACGTGAGAAAAGTACACAATTCACAGCAAAAGCAAAGAGTAGTTAGACTTTAAAATATTACTTGTTTCTAAAATACAAACCATTAACAAATTAAACAGTCGATTGTTAAATAGATAGGACAATTCTATCTAATTAGATCTCCATTTTGTCATTATCTAATATATATAATCTGACATCCATCTTGGATAAATGTTTTTTTTATCAAAAGGTGTGTATACTAAAGGTTATCAATAACACAGCTGGAACTTAATTTTTGATAAGTAAAAATAGATCTAACAGCATTGTTATAATAAGAGGTTAATTGACAGTTTTAGCCAAAATATATACAGATTATAAAAACATCTTGTAGTATGGGTTTAAGAGGGACTTTACTCTTACTAAGCGAAACAGACAGCTATCTCTGAGAGATAGCCAGTAAAAGCTGTTATTGCAAAATATGGGTTGGGAGTTCAGTTGAATTTAGAACTTGATATTGCTGAGTTCACCTTGTAGCTGCAGGTTTTAATCCCTAGGTGCGTACCCTGTAGTTATATTATCCAATATATTTAGTACGCAAAGTTTACATTAACCTTACTAAATCATTTAATAGTTATTTATGTGCATGCATTTATATGTGAATTAATAAAGTACTAGTACTTAAAACAGTGACTTTATCCTTGGTAAGATTGCAATACTGCTCTATAATAGTCAATAGCCTTTACTACGTCGATAATACAATCTTTATTGGCAATCGACGTAAGAATTTAAAATGTTCTCTCATTGATATCTGAATTTAAAATATAAAGTGATGTATTCATGTGACAGCTGCATTGAACATAGTATATGTTTATTTTTTCCTTTTTTGTAGATAATCCCTGTTAATGTTATACAGATTTGGCAACTGGGCTAAATTGAGGAATCCTCATAAATAAAAATAAGCTTGATCATATAATACAGATAAGAAAATGTATAGATTATCATACATTAGGGAAATACCAGAGGCATAGGGGAAATTTGACTTTTCACCCCTACCCCCACCCTCATACTTTAGTTTAACTATAAGTTATTATTAACTAAAAAAAAATCGGGTATAGTCCTTTTCACGACATCCCTCCATAAGGAGCGATTCTTCGTATTTTTCACAGTAGCTTTTCTCCTATTTCTAGCCCCTGCGGGGGGCTCTAACCCTGCGGGGCCAATTACCTAA
>LS057471.1:0-10905 GCA_900241095.1 Acartia tonsa
CCCCCCCCCCATCAAAAAAAGAATAACGCAGTAAAGATTAGGCCGTAGCACCAAAGGTTATTTTAACAAATTTTAATAAATGGTGATTTACAGCAAAGCTGGTAGGTGTTTTGAAAGTGGTCCATCAACAACCAATGGGATATTTCACCTAAAATGGCAATACATGGTCAAACTCGCGCTGTGGTCCCGTCTGTCTTACACGGCCCTTCAAAGTAACTAGATTTAGATATAAATATCCTATCCATCCAGCTGTTTTTGAGATCTTACTGTTCACAAACAAATTTATGATAAATCCTAAAAGTTGAAGTCTTATCATTTGATTATGGACACATTAAAAGCATTTATTTCAAAAAGACAGACAAACTATCAAATTAGGTTAAGTACTTTTTTTTTGGGGGGGGGTATTTTTTTTCTATGGGAGATTTATCTTAGAAGAGTTGTGGTACCCTTCCTCAACACAATTAGACACAGATCCTGTTACTTTAATATAAGGATTGTATTCTTCAGCTATAAAGTTTTTTTCTTGGAACACACTTACCCCTGATAAAATATGAAAATCATAGCTTATAAAATAAATTTTACTACTTATTTAATTAGAGTCCGTGTTAAACTTTTTATAAGTAATTAGAAGCGTAGCTATTCTATAACTAAAAGTACGTTCGTATGACTGTTGGCTGGTAATCGAAGTTTAATTGAACAGGAAAAATACCTTTTCGTGCCTAACTATAAAATGTCTAACCAATAATGTGGTTTATTTGTTCTTTCAAATTGGTACCATTGGTCTAATTAAGTGATTGTACATCTAATCTTATTTTCTAAATATTCAGTAAGAAATTAAGTTGTTTGTCATGGCTGCGCTACTAATGAGGGTGGTTTTTCTTGTTTTACTATTTTAGTAGATATAATTAGTATTGCTACGCATTTTTTGCGTAAAGTGAATACACGTCTTCTAGTTGTCTAAGAAACTATGTGTTTGAGTTATGCTTATACTTTGTCATAACTAAAGAAGTTAGATATAGTTCTTGCAATAATATTGGAAGTAAGCTTTGGCATAGTAACAGGTATGATTCTCTATAATTCACTTTGTCTGTCAGACAACAACGCTGTAGGGAAATGTAATTTTAATGAGCATATCCTTATACTAAAGTAACAGGATGTTTGTGTGTCTATGTATTTGTCTGTTTGTTTGTAGCGAAGGATCTCGCTAACCACTGAACCGATCGGGTTCTCCTTAACAGGGTAGCTTCTCATAGGTCCCGGGAAGGTTTATAACTATTTTCTTGGGGGGTGGGACACCCCAACTCTCCCAAAAATGAAACCCCCCTCCCAAAAATGAAAACCCACCCAAAAAAAATTAATTTATTTTTTATTTTTTAACTAAAATTAAAAATTAGGGGGGGGGATTTTTTTTAACTTTTTCTTTTAAAATCTAAAATAATAAATTGGGTTATCAAATTCCACTCTCCTCTCCTCAAGTGCCCCCAGAGGCCTTTAGGGGGCGTAGCCGCTAGTAGTATATAATTTACTTGGTCCGTCCGTCAATCCGTCAGCCTCTCGATTTTTCTTCTTTCATGCAACATAAAGTCTACTGTAAAGAATAACTCCCTTATTCCATTTGTCCAAGCATTTTTGTGGCGCGCTACTTATGGATGTTGTTATACTTGGTAAAATCTAAAGAATTATATTAACTAACCAATTAAAACCATAAACATTCTGTACAATTTTAATACAAAGGAAATAATCTTATCATATTATATGTATATGTTTAGTAGTAAGCTTTTTTCTGTAGCTTAAGATTTCGATAACCACTGCACTGAGTTCTCCATTTTGTGGAAGCCGGATGGTTTTAGGCTATTTAATTCTAATATCTAAGTTAGGTTTTATGCTAATTTCCTACTTTCCTTCCTCCTTCGAATAAATAGATCCTAGATGCTAGGAGCGCAGCCGCTAGTAATCTTTAAAAGAGAGAAAATAATTGTAAAGCTTATAAAGTGTACAATTACATATATACAATTGTTGCCGATAACGATTTTTAATTCCAATAATTTTAGGAAAGCAATAAATTTCATCAACTTGTTTTTAGCAACAAATATTGGGGGATGGGGATAAAAATGTACTTTTTATATTCAGGTAATAGATATTCATCGCATTGTATTATAGACAGCTTTCCACTGATTTTAAAATTAGAACCAGTTTTATTAGGCCCGATGAGCCAATGGCCTTGGTTAACAATTTTGAAATTGATACTGGGGCAGCTCCAATTTTTTTTAATTACCTCTTGGGGCAAAGCCCCTAGAGTCTAGGGGCGAATTTGCATATGAATAATAATAACGAATAACATGGTAATCAGAGGGGCATAAAGAAATGCTTAGACTTTACAATAGGCTAAAATACTCTAAATGGTCAATTCATAGTATTAGAGTAGCAGCGCTTTTCAAAAACAGGTTCTTTTGCGGATGAATTTGAACGTCCATCTTGTTAAGTAATCTAATCAAATGGCTTTGAAGGAAAATTATAACTTATGTTATGATTTATTGTATTGCAGATGGTTCCCATAGAATTCCGCCAACACATGGTTGCATTTAAGAATTTCATCCAAACCCAAAGCATCTAAAGGGTATCTAAACCCGGGGATCTAAAGGGATAAGTTAGTGGCCTATTAGTTGATTTACATCTCCAATGGTGATATACAAAATCACCCCTATTGTAGATTAGGATTAGTGGTTAAAATGTTTTAACACTCAACTTAATTAACCAACCAATCAAAATTAAATAAAGTCCCCAAAGATGTTCAGATAACAAATTAGAAAACATTATAATAAAACTTTGGTGACTAGTGTAATAAGCATCTATAGTCCCCTCTTTCTCTGATCTAAACCAAGTGGTAGCCTAACCCCTGCATGGGGATAACCTAACCTAAACTAACTTAACCTAATCCAAATGATCAATTTGTGAAATACCATGGGTGGAATTTAAGGTTCCATATTGTTGACAGGGATACAGGATAGGCAAATAGAAAATATCAACATGGCCATTAATGGAATAATAAAGCATTGCTTATAACCAACAGATATTTAGCCTGACAAAAATAGACATGTCTAAAAGTAGTTAAACCTACAATTTCCAGTTAAATCTAAAACTAAATAAATTTACATTTATAGTAATGAATATATTTAGAACCAATTTTATATTTGACCGTTTTTAATCAAGAGTGAAGTATAGAGCAGTTTCGCTTATATATAGATATTTCTTATTCCAAATTCTAGCAGCAAAAGGTGGCCATTAAGTAAGAAATTTTCCTAAAAAAGCGTGAATTACTATTATACAGACCGTCTAATATTGAACGGTGAAATGTAGAGTAGAACCTTTTCAAAAATAAAATATTCCAATTCCCTAATTCTGTGTGCTTATAGGTGAATATTAAGTGTGAATGGAAATCATTTAAGTGCTTGGACTCGCTTCATACTGCAGTTTCCCGCTAATATGGGACAATTTCTTCAATGCACTAGTCCCCAAAGTTTTGTAATAACATTTTTTTATTCGCTGGCTCAAAAAATTTGGAGCTTTTAATGATTTTGATTAGTTGGTTCAACAAGTTAAGTGTTTAAACGTTTTAGCTACTAATTGCAATTTACTGAAAGGGCAATTGTGTGTATCATCATTGGGGATGTACATCAATTTATTGGCCATTGTCTTATCCCTTTAGATCTTTGATTCTATCTGGTAAAAAATAATCTCAGATTTACTCTTTTTCTTAACCTCTTTCCCTAAATTTATTTATTGGGGGGAGGGGGAGTTTGCCTGTTGGCTCTGGAAGCTTTAACTTAAATAATAAAGTTTTTTTAACAACCCAAAGACAAACAGATGAAATTGCCTGAAGTCACCTCGGGACGTACTTGAAGCTTCCTTAAAATGGAATACTTAGTGGCATATAAGTTTATCAGAAACGGACAAAAAAAATCCACCCGGGGACAAATGTGTAGCTTCCTTAAAATGGATAACTCAATCTGTTCAATAATATCAAGATCTTAAAGGACAAACAAATAACCATACTACTACTATAGCAGAATAAGGCATTATATAAAAGTTGTTATGGCCACCATTTTTACCAATGATATTCATATTTACACTATCCAACACTAAGCAACTACTAATAGAAACCAATAGCTACAAAATACCGATAATGATGATAGTTATTCCTTTGTTGATACAATAACAGCACAAACAATAATATTAATGTTTTTTCAACTATAATAAACTTAAAATAATCAAACATGTCCCAAATTACATATTTTATGGTATACTCATAAAGTGGCTTCAGGCTTTAAAGTCAATTGTTATGATTAGACGAGGGAGAGAAGGAGAGAGAGAGAGTGAGAGAAAGATAGAGAGAGAAGAGAGGGTGAGAGGGGGGTAGGGAGTGAAGAAACCAATTTGTTATTTGTTATAGGCATTTGAACATACATACATATATATTTATATTTAATATTTATACTCTTTAAATTATGATGATCTACATCATGTACAAACTTATTGTACATTTACAATTATAGTGAATGGTGGTTTCCCCAAGTGGCCGGTTGAGCACTCAACCACCCCCCCACTCCTTTCATTTTTGAAATGAATTGAAAATAAAGAGAGCAGTTCTTTTAAGAGTAGAATGTTTTGGCCCTTAAACAGGTACAAATCATTATAATGCAAAGTTATAATTTTTCAGACAAAGATTTTGTAATCAAAGGGTTTCTTTCTAATTTATGTATTTTTAAATGATTTAACTATTTAACATGTTCAAAGTTTTATTAACAATTGTTGTTCATCTTATATTCAGAATATCCAAATTAAGTATGAAATAAACAATTAAATTTTCCATTAATTTTATAAGCTGTAAATTTATGGCAATCTTTGGGGTGTTTCGTCATGTATGCTGCAAAGTTTTCAAAAAGAAAAAAGTTTTTTCATTTATTCATATTATGGCGATAAAAATAAGTTTTCATCTCGTTAAGCACTGAACCGATATTGTTCACCTTTAAAGGTTAGCTTCTCATGGGAAGGTTAATCACTATTTTGGAGGGAAAATTTAAAAATAAAAAATAATTCTAAGAGGATAACCCCCAAATTTATATATTTTGCTTACATAATTATTCTCTAAATAAATGCTGAACTTTCTAACGGTAATAAATAGTATGTATTATGATTTTTTACAGATTTTCGTATCCCAGTAACTTTATTTAGATTTTTAGTTTTTAATTTTTTTTATTGATGTTGTTATCCTTGATTATATAAAATGTTAAGAATTAAAGATTTATATCTTTTTAACTATGCATTAAATGTTGTAATACCTAAATAAACTAAAATGTTAAAATTATGTCTGGTCCTACAGACAACCAACCCGTTATATACTCTAAGTTTTTCCAATTTTATTATTGCCTCTTTATGTGACTTACTTTTCTTTGGTCTAGCTCATATCTAACAAAGGCTTAATTTCACATAATAAAAATTAGTGGGAAGGTTACTTTATCTTTCACTAGAGGCTACGCCCCTTGAGGCATGTAGGAGCACTTAAAAAGAAGGGAGTTAAATTCGATAACGCAATTTTTTGTGGGGTTAAATTTATTCTTGGGGCGATATCTCTAAGGAGGGTGATGGTACCCTCTCCCCAAAAATAGTTATAAACCTTCCCAGGATCTATGAGTAAAGGAGAGCGATATCGGTTCAGCGGTTAGCAAGATCCTTCGGTATAGGCAAACAGGCATCCTGCTACTGTATTATAAGGATTATACTATCCCTACATTTCTGTTGGTAAAGAATGTAAAAAGCTGTATAAATCCCCAAATGTAAATAGTAAAAGATTGATATCTTATTTAAATCCCTTTTTTAGTGGCGAAGCTACTCTATAACTATTGCTTGCCCTTACGTTTATCTGTGGTTGAGAATACTAAGTACTAGAACTAATATACGAAGCTCTTTATAGTAAAAAAATGAAGTCATACAATACAAATTACCAATGATAGGCCAATACAGAGAATAAATACCAATGGAAGGGCCAGTATACATTTTAATTGACCAATGGTAGGCCAGTATGACGTCATTTTTTGTAGGTACTATAAAAAACATCCAAATTAATACTTTTACTGAAGTATTATATTCAAATTAACCATATAGTCATAGTAATATTAATAAGTCATGGTCACTTGTTTTAGTAATTTGTTCCAAACATCTATCCCAAGACAATTATGTAATATGGAGCTTCCCTGAAAAGTAAAACAAATTCTGACCAGCATTTTTCGAGATCTTGAGCTACAGACCAAAAAAACGATACAACTTTGTAACATAGGATACCGCTTACAGTCGACAAGAACCATCAAAATTGTATATTAATGTTTCAAATTGAGGTTGGGGGCGTAGCAACTACCTAAATTAATAAAGACATTAGAAAATATGTTTCTAGTACATGGTGTTATTATTTTATAATTATCTTAAATGGGTATTTTCCCAGTTTAGTGATTCAACCCCCCTCTTTGTTCTAAAGCCCATTTTTAAAAAGAGATGTAGACATTGAAATCCTATCCTTATACTAAAGTAACAGGATGTTTGTGTGTTTGTGTGTCTGTGTGTTTTTACCGAAGAATCTCGCTGACCGCTGAACCGATCGGGTTCTCCTTAACAGGGTATCTTCTCATAGGTCCCGGGAAGGTTTATAACTATTTTGGGGGAGGGTACCACCACCCTCCCAAGAGAAATCACAATAAATCGAATTTTTTTCTCTCGATTAGAGACTTCTATGTACCATTGCACGGTATCGTAGAATATTGATAGAGACTCCTACGTAACATTGCAAGTTATCGTATTATTTTTTTTAAAAAAACATTTAAAGTGCCACTAGAGGCCTCTAGGTGCGAAGCCGCTAGTTATATATAAAATAGTAAGGATTTTTGTCTAAAACTAAAGATCTAATAAATGCAGGTCCGAGTTATTTTTGTACTTTTCAGGGACGCTTTGTAAATGTCTTGGGGCGGTTTTAAGCTATTTTCCTTATATCACAGGCGCCCCCTTAAAAGATAGGGGCGAAGCAATTCGTACTTAATAAACCAGAGAAATGAAACAGAGTTGTAATTGGTAAAATAAGAGAAGTATGATATTATTTAAAATTATATTTTCATGTTTCATCCCGCCCCCTTATTGTGAAATTGAGATATGAAGAGAAATGGGGTCAAATTAGAAATGTTGGAAATTAAAAACTTAATTACTTTGTTACCGCTAAAATAATCAACACACTAACACTTTACAAATATATTATAGAAACTTAAAATTATAACGCAAACGCACTACGCACATTTGATTGCACGACATTTTTATGGAAGTCCCAAATGTTCATGGTAATTTGTTGCGCTAGCTTTAGACTAAGGCATTCCCTCTACTATTACTATAAATGTCATGGTTTGCGCCGAGATTCGAACCAAATAGAAAAATCAAAGTTAGAGAGAATTCCTTGGCCCAAAACATTGAACATGGGTGTCTAATTGAGTGTTTCCTTACTTGAAAAAAAGTAGTTTTAGCTGACATATATGCTATTCTTACAGTAATTTTTACACAATATTTATGTTGATGAATTGGTCTAGCTGACATATTACAACATATACTTATGTTGACATTTTATAACTCATTTTTTAACAGTTGTTGTTATATATATAAACTAGCGGCTACGCCCCTAGAGGCCTCTAGTGGCACTTTAAATGTTTTTTTTTATATTTAAAATTTGGCTATTTTGCTTTTGACGTTTATTTTTCGTTGAACTCTCTTTCTAAAATCGATAAATTTAAAAAAAAAAAAATTTCTCTAGGGAGGGTGGTGGTACCCTCCCCCAAAATAGTTATAAACCTTCCCGGGGCATATGAGAATCTACCCTGTTAAGGAGAACCCGATCGGTTCAGCGGTTAGCGAGATCCTTCGTTACAAACATACAAACACAAAAACACACAGACAAACACACAAACATCCTGTTACTTTATTATAAGGATTTAGATCATTTTGAATCTAGAACTTATTTGTTTATTAAACAAGAAATATTTAGAATACATTAACAAAGTGTCTCTATGTTTTATTTTTCTAGCTCCTAGGTTCAACAAGCCTTTAACATATTAGTCTTAAATTTTACCTTTTTTTCAAAAAATAAATATTTACATTCAGGGGAATACGTTTTTTTGGTTGTTTCCATGGATTTAAAGGGATAAGACAATGAACGATTAATTGATGAACATCTCCTAAGGTGATAAACAAAACTACCCCTTCTGTAGATCAAAAGTATGCTTGAACTTAATTAGTTTCAAGCAACAAATCAAAATTCAATAAAAGTACCCAAAGTTTTGGGCAATTTATAGATAATGAATATAAATTTTGGGTACCAGTGTAATTTACAGTCCAATATTGTGACAGAGTAACGGACGGACAAACAAACCTTAATTAATAGAATATCTGTTCTGCAAAAAAATGCGCCAACAATGTTTACCTTGCTTTCTACATTTCTGCACAAAATATTTGAGACATTTTTACCAGGGAGGAAGGCGACATTGGACTGTAAATTACACTAAAATGCAAAGTTTTATAACGTTTTCCTTATCCGTTGATTTTAAAGCTTTTGGTACTTACATTGAATTGAGATTGTTTGGTTCCAAAATAGTAATTTCCAAAATTTTCAAACAAATAATATATCTACACGAGGGGTAATTTTGTTTATCATCATTGGTGATGTACTTTAATTTATCGTCAATTGTCTTATCCCTCATGATCCCTGCAATTTAAAGAAATGGCAAATAAGATTTTTTTGTTTACATCAAAGCTTTTCTACATTTTGGTTATGTATGTCTTTACGTCTGTCTAACAATTCTTCCAATAATGTAGAAATTTTAGAATTGTCCTATAGTTTTCAATCTTGGAATGATGTTGAGCTTCGCTTTTATGAATGTTTTCATCCTTGTTTATCAAATAAAATGGCAAACAATATTTCGTTGTTTGTATGAAAACTAATGTTTCTCGATAAATGATTTTTTTGCTGAAATTTGAAGAAATAAAATAGTTTTTATTTACATCCTTTATTATCCTAGTTTCGTAATAATTTTTTATTCTTTATAATTTTATTCTTTTTTATTGTAGGTAAGTTTTTCAAAATTGTTCCAAATATTTATAAAAGTTCTAAGGTAAACAAAAGAGTGACAAATCTACAAAAGACAGGTAGGGAGAGGACATTGGACTGTAGATTATACTGGTACCCAAAGTTTAAACGTTTAAAATTCTCTTTTTTGTTAGCTTATACATCTGGGTATTTTTTTTATCTTGATTGGTTAGTCCAAACTTAGAGTGTCAAAACTTTTCAAATAATGATTTAATACATGGAAGGGGTAATTCTATAAATTTAAATATATAGTATAAATATAACTTTCTTACAAAAATTATTTGCTTCAGAGAAGAATACTTCATCTTCAATTACTCTTTCCCTGTAGTCCTACCTTTAAGCTGCTAATATGTTTCGCATCTCTGTAACTATGCAAAAATTATTTGCAAATCTGTATGATGTAATTTTAAGCACACAAATTTGCACACTTAGCAATTCAAGATGTTATCTAATTTTTGTCCGTAACCCCATTATCTACAATTATTTGTATGTAATTCTTAATAAGAGTTATGTATAGGGTCGGTCCGGATGTCCGGCCATTTTTAATATCTGGCCGGATACCGGATATTGAAACTATCCGGATAACGGATATCCGGCAGATTTTTAATGTCGGATATCCGGTAATTTGCCAGATATTGAACGTTTGCCAGATATCTGGCCCAACCCTAGTTATTAATACTATTTTATAAAGTAGTAAGAATTTTTGTATTTAGTTCAGATCTCGAATCACTGAATTAATTGATATATGTATTTTAAGTCCCCCACCTCTTAAAATACAAATACATGGCCCCTATATGTATCGATATATTATTACTTGGATGTAGCACCAGATTTTTATACACTCTGGTAAAGTGATGTTCACAGCTGGCTAACAACAATACTCCCCATCTAACCCCTTTTTACCCAATCCCTTTCCCTACTACTGGGACAATAAATTGGTCCATATTAGCATGCTAAATTTTCCTATAGATTTTCCTCTGTCAATATATCCACGTATATCCCATATCAATTGTTAGATGCGCCACTGTAGTATTGTATTTGTTTTATTTTATATTTAATGTCTTTTTGATATTAGTAAAACGTTTGATTGTGTATACTTTATATTGATTTAAAAACTGTTTTGAAGTAACACCATAGAACGATTATACTCAATGTTATATTGAAGGCGCTTAAAAACTTTGGGTACTTTTAATTTATTTTGATTGGTTGGTTTCAAACTAGTTATATCCATACTTTTCAATCAATAATTTTAATTTACAGAAGTGCTTATTTTGATTATCATCATTGGGGATGTAAAATGATTTATCGTCCATTGTCTTATCCCTTAAGATTACTGGGTAATTTTAATTATTCAAACAATTAAATTTTTAAAATTTTGTCTTGATTAATTATGGCCACGCCTCACTTAGATTGAAAGCTGTTTGACTATTTTGACAGTGAGGGAGGGGACATTGGGCTGCCTATTATTTTAGTCCCCAAAGTTTTACAATAACGTATTCTTATTCGTTGGTTTAACAACTTTAGGGACTTCTTTTGAATTTTTATTGGTTGGCTCATAAGGTTGATTGTCCAAACGTTTCAACCACTAATTGTCAGGGATAAGGGATGGGAAACGTAGGAAAATATTATTTCAGGCCTATTTCAAGCCTAGGCCTATTTCTAGCCTAATAAACCAGTTTTGGGATAGCGCAGTGGTTCGTATAAAATGCTAATGAAAAAGCTGTGTGTGTGTGTGT
>LS057472.1:0-10904 GCA_900241095.1 Acartia tonsa
TCTGCGAGGCAAATTGGGCTGAGTCATCCGCGACCTTAAGTAAACAAGAGTTAGTATTCATATAAACTTAGTCATTTGCAGGCATCTTCGAGAAATCTACTTCATTGCAAGATAAACTTTTGATGTTGGATTTACTGGAAAAGATTAACGTAAAAAAAAGATCGTAGAAAATTGTTTATAATACGATGCCATGCATGGTTTTTCAGTATGGCTTATAATCGGTTTTTATCTAACGGATATCAATTGGTTTCAAAGCCAATACTGGATAATGAATTATTGAATTACAAAGAAGCTTAAGAGTAATCAGAAAATGAAGGAATACTTGTGTTTGTTGCTGATAATGATAAATGAAGATGAGATATATTATATTACATTATTTTTCAATTGAAATTGTTTTTGACTGGTTGCACATTTCTGTAAGCGTGCCAGATATTTATGTTCTCTTATAAAGTGAAACCCATAGTTGGCTAAAATAAAGATTCCACCCCTTCCACACCCTTTACCCTATCCCCTTCCTTCCTACTGGATGAACGAACTGACCAATAAATAATGCCCATGGTAGCAACCACAATTGACGAAAATTTATTCTATACCAGACTTTTGAAATTTACTTTCCCTAAAGTTAATTTTTGAAAAATTGAGAATTATCTTTTTATTTATGAATATGTTTTGACATTATATAAATTAGAACCAAATATAACCTCTTAGGAATCAATCTAGCACCGCAATAACTATACATATCTCAATGAAACTCCATGGAAATATGTAGAATGTGAACTTATTCCTGAACCCCTGAAAATTTCAGCCGTCAATCTCAAATAGAAATCGAGAAAATCACGAAAACCTAAAAATCAAGGAATCTAGACAAATCTTGATGAAACTTGGTGAAAATATGTTAAAAGTGAACTTGATTAACCCCTAAAAATTTAAGCCCTCTATCTTGAAAAGGAGTTGGAAAACCCACGAAAACTTGAAAATCTAGGAATCGATCTAGCACCCCAGTTATTGGGCAAATCTTGATAAAACTTGGTTTAATATGTAAAATGTAAACTTTTATAATCCCTAAAAATTTCAGCTGTCTGTTTTGAATGGGAGTCGAGAAAATCACGTTTCCCCCATAGGGTTACGAACGGACAGACGGACGGACTGTCGGACGGGTAGACAAAGAAAATTGTAGAGTAGCTTCGCTAATAAAAATATTTCATAGAATAAGTTTCGTCGTTTACCAAAAGCAACTAAGAATCAGTAAGTAAATATACAGAAAAGGGTATTTTTGTAATACTGAAATAGGGTCCAAGGACAAGCGCAGGAGTCCCAAACGTCGGATTGAACAAACGCAGGAGTGAACACATAACCTAACCTAACATATTTTAAAGCATATTTTAGGCCTTTTTAAATGCCTAACCCCTGTGGGGGGGCTTATTTATATATTCATGTCTTAACCTAACCTAATCTGTCAGGAAATACTTAATTAAATTAACATTTTAACACTCCTGCTTTTGTCCACTCCGACAATTAGTATTCCTGCGTTTGTCCTGGGACCTAAATGCAAATCAAACAATTTCCTTATTTACTTATTGAATATCACAAATCTAATAAAACATGTAAGAAATTCAAAGAAGTTTTGGGGTTGGGAAAAGAGGTGTTAATAGGTATATCAACATCAATAGTAATTTTTTTTAACTTGATAAATTTTGGCAACAAAGATTGAACACTCCACACATATTTTCACTCTTTCACTTCTTTGAAATGATAATTTTCTTTCAATCACATTTCATTTCTTCATTGAGAAAACTTTATATATTATCAAACTTTTCTTTACAAATAAATTTGCTACATTCTCAATTTATTTTAAGTAGTAAAGTTACTCTAGATTTTACTTTTTTGCAAGTCTCTAGGATAATCAGTATGTGTTAAAAATAAACGCATGAATTTCTGTGTTTTATTATCAAACTTTAAGCTTATTGCTTCAATGTGGCTTCAATTTTATAGCTCTGCCTAAAATTATTTTTAAAGCTAATATATAACAAGCGTCATAAATAAACTTCGTATAAAAGGAATTTGAAGAAGATTAATCAACTTTCATTTTTCTAAATTTACCTCTTTTGTGTTTCCTTTGCCCTAATGAAATTACTTTTTTTATTTCCCTTAACATTTAATTGGCTTTACTTTAAGTTTTTAAGAAACATCAAATAAAGAAGATTTGAGAAAATTGAATATGTTTAGAAATATTCTAAACCTAAAATTATAAAACACTGAAAATGGTGCTATCTAGTTTCTAATCCAAAAAAAGGTCATTTCAGAACGTTAAAATTTACCATTGCATCGGGAGAAACATAGTCGCATCAATAACCATTAACCCTAATATAAAAAAGTATGGAAAGGACCAATGTTTTTCTTGTTTATTGTCCGTTCCTTGGGGTTCTAAAATTTGAATAAGAAATCAACCAAAGATCTAAATTGCTTAATTCAATACTCATAGACCCTGCGAAGCCATTGACCTTCAATTATTATGGGCTAACTGTACTACATCAATTATCTTGTTATTAAAATGATCATTATCACTAGAACCTCTAGAATTTAATAATGAATTTGTGTTGTGGAAAATTTTTGCAGTAAAACTGTTCTACAAGATTGAGCGGTTAGACGTCAAGTGCACATTAATTATTGTTTTATTTATCGGTCATACAAATCTAAAATAAATGTAAGTAGTAAGAATGTTTATAGAAATAAAGCTTATCTATCATTTGTTGGTATCCATTAGTTTGAATGTATAAGCTACAATATTTAGGGAGGGAAAGTATAATAATTTTTTTAAATTCAAGTTTTGTAGATACATTTTATATTCTTCAAAATTTTGGAGACTTTTTATAAAATTGAGTATTTCTATCAAAAATATGTATATTCTTATGAGTGAAGCTAATCTATAAGTCTGTGAATCGGACGTTTAATCTACGGCCATGAATGGATGTTCGGAATTTAAACAGATAATCTTTAATAAGCAAATTTAATTTTATAATTTGCAGTTATATGTTTTAAATGGTTAGGGAAAGCCCCGAAGGGCTATATTACCTCATTATCAGATTGTGGCAGAGGAGTTTCATAAATCAAATTAATGCCAAAATGTAAATCTGAATGGCTCCATTTTCTGGCATTTCTTGGCTTAACTTCATTATTATTGTTATTTTGGCTGCATTTATTATGACTTGTATGGCTGCTCTGCTTGACTGTGTTCTTTCTGTGTTTGTTATAGTGTCTGTTTGATAAGTCTGTACATTGGTCACAATCCATTTTGGAGTCCAACACTTTAGAATCTTAAAGTTAAAGGCTAAAAATTTAGCTTCATTTAAAATCAGGAAGCATAATTGATGACAAAAAAAAAGAAAACTTATAGAAATTCTAAACTAAAAGTAAAACACTAGGGAGGGAGGGGAAATTACAATTATTCTGGTACCCAAAGTTTTAATATCATGCTCTTTCATTGATTGACATTAAAACTTTTGGTTACATAGTTACTTTCATTTGATCTTGATTGGTTGGTTTAAAATAGCGGTGTCTAAACTTTTTAAAATAATTTAATTTAAGTAATTGGTAATTTTGTTTACCATCATGTCTGTAGTTCAATTCAACGCCCATTCAAGAAAATAGCATTTTATATAATATCATTTTTAGCCTTTTTCACTGTAAACAAATACTTTTCGGAATTTTCCAAAAATTTTCACAATTACTTTGTTTCGAAATGAATAAAACACTTAAATATAAATATTAAATAACCATTAAATCATGTTATACAGCTTAACAACTTTTGTGGTATTCAGAAATTAAATATTAAATTAGATTAATGTGGTCACTGACAATTGTCTTAAATATTGCTTATGTGTATTGATTCACTTAAAGTTTAACTTTACATTACACGGGGTAATTCTTATTTCTAACTGAAGAATTACGAATATAGGTTGATTCTATAGCCATGAATTTATACTAGTTTAACAATGTAGTTGGAGTCTAGTTTGAATGTAAGTTTTACAATAATATCACGGCGTATGGTATGAAATAAATGTTAGAACCAGTGTATATGTGTGAAATACATAGGGGGTGCAAGGTAAGTAGTATGTCAATACAAAACAGCGATTTATCTGATTATATAAAGTAATAAGAGGTTATTGTCTGAAGATTAAGATCTCAATAGCTATTGAACTGATTGGGTTCTTTAATTTAGGTCAACTTTATAAAGAACCTGTGATGGTTTTAGGCTATTTTTGAGATATAAGTCTTAGGATGGTTTTAAGCTATTTTCTATCTCCTTTCTGTCTTTTTCAATAAAGAACCCCCCCCCCAGATGCCAGGGGTGTAGTTGCTAGTATGTAAACAATTAAGAAACATAAAGCTAGTAAACAAAGACAAGGTTTAGCAAGTACAATATAAGTAAAAAAACAGTAAAGCGTTATAAACAAAAATACATAGAAAATCTCAAAAAATTTCTTTAATTGACCTAGCTCTATAATCATCATACTATACTAAATGATGATTTTATCTTTAAACTCTGCTAATTTAATTCTTTTATTTTACATTATGAAACACCTCGCTTGTTAAGTAAGTAAGTCGCAGTTCAATATATATGTAATTTGTACCATCTTAATGTTGCCATTTCACATAATAATTAGGGATATTATATTTTGTTACAATAAAGGATATTTGTTTCAAAGTTAGCAGCTAACATTTTACTATCGGCCTCGCCTCTGACATAGAGGGGCTCTGTATTCTAAAAGGGAGGGATGTGTTACAGAAATTGTCTAAATAATACCAGATAAATTTAAGACGAAAATCTAAATAAAGAATTATATTTTACTATAATTTTAAACCGCCTACCCAATAAAAAGTAAACATTTCTATTATATTTTAAACTTATAAAGCTTGTTGTCGAAAGTAGTCTACAAATTAATAGATTACATCCATGTATATTATTTTCAATGTGTTGCCATTGAACAATAACATGCATCTAAAGTCAGTGATGCCAACCATATCTCTTGACCATTCTCCCCCCCCCCCCTCCCCAATTTCACACCTTATCTACCCTTAAATCTTGTAAAATTGCATTAAAAGGTAAATATTAAATATTTTCGTACATTAAGTTGAGTGTTCAAACCTTTTAACCACTAATTTTAATCTACAGAATGGGTAATTATGTGTATCGTCATTGGGAATGTACATAATTTTATCAGCCATTGTCTTATCCCTTTAGATCCCTGGGAATTAGGGAGAGGGAGAGAAATATTTGATAAAAGTTTTAAAAATAAGAGTTTAAATATTTTTTTGTGAGCTTATCAAAATATTAAAAGTTATATCAATCTTTTATGCATTCCATATCTTTTGTATTACTTATTTATGAAAATCGACTGATATTAGAGTTAGTTTAGCTAAAAACTATTGAAAATGAGCATCTACTGATATCTTACTTAGTCCGTCGGTCTAATAGTAATGCTATAGGAGAAGTAGTAGAAGTGTAATTCGTTACTTTTTTATTTTTGTCATCCTTGTTGAAAGGTCCGTCCGTAACGAAGAATTAAGAATTGCCCTATCGATTTTAAACTTGCAATGAAGATTTCTCACTCAAGTAGCAACTCTATAATCATTACCAGAAAGTCTATTTAAAAACACTTGATATTTAACGATTATTTATATGATACCATTTATCTGATATTTTGGATTATAATATCTTGGAATTTTTCATAATTATTTTTCACTGAACTCACCATGGGAAGTATAAAATCTGGCATGTTATCACAAATAAAAGACTTCTATTCTTTTTATGTATTATTTACTTAAGGCCTACATGAGTGCAAAGGAGTTAAGTTAAATTCTACAATAATTTGTTTTAATTTTATAGATTATAGTAGTTTAATTGATAAATCTTTTATAACATTCTATACTTTAATAAATGATACTTTATCTAAAAGTTATTAGGGCAGACATCAGTGATTTAAAGGGATGAGACAATGGCCGATAAACTAATGTACATACCTAATTACCCCTTCTTTAGATTAAAATAAGTGTTTGAAACCCTTGAACACTAAACTTAATTAACCAAACAATTAAAATTCACTAAAGTTCCAAAAGTTAAACCAACGAAAAATCGTTATTATAAAACTTTGGGGACTCTTGTCATAAACAGCCTATTGTAACCTCTCTCTCTCTTTGGACAGTCCTCCATACATACATCCTGTTTTTACTTCATGTTAGCTGTACATAAATTAGAGATTAAAGTTAATTTTATCTTCTTTATTCTGTTATATTGACATTTTTATTACTTTTAATGGTATCGTTTATAAGATTATTTCATCTTCTTTTGCATAAACTGTAAAAAATTAATACAATATGAATAAAAAAAATTGTTTTGCCTCTATCATCTAGGAGAGAACAGAAAAAGCTTAAAACCCTCCCAAGATAATTATAAAGCTTCCTTGAAAAGTACAACCAATTTCGACGAGCATTTTCCGAGATCTTAAGATTCATACAAAAAAAACCTTACTACTTTATATTATAGGATGAAACTTTAAGACCTAAATAAGATTACAACATCTATAAAGTGGAAAATAACAAATTATAAAGTTAGACAAACGAACATTGATAAATATAGAGTAGTGGGGCATTTAATATTCAAGATTATCTATAAGTATGAACAAAACTTCTGTATAAATCTATCCCAAAATTGCTTAATATGTAGATTTTATTAAATAGATGCTTTGCGGATACCTTTATAATATTTTTTTACAGTGAATTAAAATCTGATATTCAGATTTCACCTAATAAAATATAAAGATAAAATCCACATAAAAAAATAACATTCAAATTGTGGTTGTTTCTAAATAAATACAAAATGACTTTATCTACGTAAAAAATTGTACTCAAAAGTGGTAAATAACGTTCGGAGCAAAGCTACTGTTAAGATAAAGTTTGGATGTTCATAGTTTATGGAAACTCTCAAATTAAGCCCTTAATATAGTTGATGCAAGTAATGTAGCGTTCATATTTTGATAGGGGAAATTTTGTAGTCATTTAAGGTTACTACTTTAGTCCTCAATTTATGATCAGTACTTTCCTTCAGTATGAGGGGAGGGGACGTGGGGTATAGCTTTATTAGGCAGCTGAAACGACCGTTTCATTTAAGTAGTCGAAAATATGGTGCATAATGGTCCAAGAAATTATATATCGTTTATTCGAGTATTAGGGAAGGGAGAATTCGACACAGAGAAAACTGTCCCGAATTTGTATTAATTTTGAGGAACAAGACTCCAGTGACGTCATATTTTTTTTCCCGAAAAAGGGAAGGGGGGAAGAAAATCTCTTCAAAAGAGATGGGGAAAACCCCCTTTTCTCCCATCTCTTTTTTCTTCCCCTCTTCCCTTTTTTTTCTTTCCCCCTTCCCTTTTTCGGGAAAGAAAAATATGACGTAATTGGAATCATGTTCCTTAAAAGTAATACAAAATCGGGAAAGTTTGTAATGTGTCATCCAAGTAATTATATTTCGACAGAATCAGCGGCAAGCATCTAATAGCCTCTAAGGGATTTTCATTTACAAGTCTAAACTAAGATTCTTTGTAAATGAAATTGTGGCTAAGCCACTAGAAGCCTCTATCGGCACTAAACTTTGGGGAGGGAGTGGGGGTCAGCCTCTTCCCCCCATTTTCAATAAAATAATGAAAAACCTAAATTGGACCTTTCAGAAGCTACACTGTTAAGATTAAGAGAGATTCTTTGTTACAAACAGACATATAGATAGAGAGAAATCCTGTTACTTTATATAAGGATTAACATATTTCCTATATATGTTTTCAATATAAGTTTACAATTGTTTTGATGTATACATATCCCTATCACTGAATTTTATCAGGGATGAAGTGGACATTGGGCTGTTTATTACAACTAGTCCCCAAAGTTTTATAATAACGGTTTCTTTTTCTTTAGTATAACAACTTTAAGGTTATTTTGATTGGTTGGTTCATTAAGTTTTAACCACTAATTGTAATCTACAGAGCGGAAAATCTTGTGTATCATCATACATCAATTTATTGGCCATTGTCTTATCCCTTTAGATCCCTGGAAGTCTATTGTGATTTTTTTTCTTCTTTTCCTTCCTGTAATGTTTATGTCTTTAGTATATTAAGCATGACACTACTGTCAAGTCTGGAACTTGGTAATGTCCCTCAAATTGTTAGTGGACCTCCAATAGACCCCTGTAAAAAAATGTATACGTTAGGTGTCTTTTATTACAGGGATCTAGTAAGGGATAGGACAATGAACGATAAAATGTAAGTGTGGACAATGAAAGTAAACAAAATTACCCCAACTTTAGATTAATATTATTGGTTGAAAAGTTTGGACACCATTGGGTTGGAACCTACCAATCAAAAATTAAGAAAAGTATCCAAAATTATTTCAGATAATCGTTACCAGGAGCCTTTTACTGTAAATTACACTATATCTACCTTTTCCTTAAAAAAAAGAAATATTCACGTCTAGGTTATGTCAATGTTAATATTTTTATCTGTCAATATATTTTACTTACATTCTTCTATTATTCTTTAGCGGCTACGCCCCTAGAGGCCACTATTGGCACTAGAGCTAGAGGGGAAGTCAACCATCAACTTTTAATTTCAGTTTTAGAAAGATAGACATCCTGTTACTTTAATACAGGGATTTCATTTTTTTCTGTTGCATATAATAATGATTTGCATATCAGTACATTTCTTCCATTCAATGGATATTATTATTACTTGGATGGTACACCAGATTTTCATCCTCTAATAAAGTGAAATGTGCAGCGGGCTAAAATAACTATACCCTTCATCCAACCCCTATAAATGATACCCGCCGTTCCTATTAGATTTAAGAACTGACCAATAAATGAGTTCCATGTTAGCAACCTAGTTTGACAATAATTTATCCCCTGTTATAATATCCTCGTTTAATCTATATACATTCTTCCTGCTATGGACTATTTATAAATGAGGTATAAAATTCAGTGGCGTGCATAGCGATTCACCCGGGGGTGGAGTGGGTGAAAAAATTAGGGGGATAAAAGGGGAAGTTAGGGTCTCCAAATTTAATTTTAAGAGGGGTGTCATCACTCTCCTGCTACTGCACGCCTCTGATTGAAATATCCAGGGAGGGAGGGAAAATTATGTTGTTTATGACACTAGTTCCCAAAGTTGAAAAATTACGTTTTTTTATTCGTTGGCTCAACAACTTTGGGGACTTTTAATGAATTTTGATTGGTTGGTTCATTAAGTTAAATGTTGAAACGTTTCAACCGCTAACTTTTATCTACAGAAGGCGTAATTTTTTGTATCATCATTGGGGATATACATCAATTTTTCGGTAGTTGTCTTATCCCTTTAGATTCATGAAAATATCAAAGGACACATTTAAACAAACATTATTAGTTTATTTATAGTTTATACTAAGAATTGCGCTGTTCTTTGAATATTTTCTTCATTTATTTCTGTTTATTTTTATAAACATTTCTCTAGCTATATGCAAGAACAAAAACGTTAAGGGTTGTTTTTTATAATAGTCCCCAAAGTTTTATAATAACGTTTTCTTCTTCTTTGGCTCAACAACTTTGGGGACTTTTATTTAATTTTGAATGGTTGGTTCATAAAGTTGAGTGTCCAAACGTTTCAACCACTTAAGTATAATCTACAGAAGGGTAATTTTATGTTTCATCATTGGGGATGTACAATGTACATCAATTTATTGGCCCTTGTACAGATTTTAAGTTTTATAGAAAAAACAACATGTTTGAAATAGACCTACGGATTTTATGGTAGTTATTATAGAGTTGCTACGGTTTTCAATAGAACAATTCCAAAATGACTAAAATAAAATTCAGTTATTTATCACGGACGTACGACAGACAAACTGTGATTATAGATAAACTTCTCTTTACAGAATGGCTTTAATTCTAAAAGAAATCTATTTACAGGTTTTTTTTCAAAATTTTCCAAATGAAAGGCAGTATTTAAACTAACAGCTTGACATCTTGTAAATATTTAACTTTGCAGTTTTCGCCTTCCTTTGTGTATGTGATTTTTCTTTCCCATATTTATTTTTTTAAAGCAACGCTTTTTTACAATTGGAATAGGTCCATTTGTAGGTCTTATACTTAATTTGAGCATGTTAGAATTGTACTATTGGTTTAAGAATTTTTTTGGAAAGTATTTTTTAGTAACGAAGCTACTTCGAAATTCAGTCTGTCAGTCAGTCCGTAACGCTTTTGAGGAAAATGTGAGATTCTTTGCTGCTAGTAAAGATTGACATCTAAAATTTTTGTAATGATTCCTATGGGTGCATCTAATCTATACATTGTTTTGTCCGTCTGTCTGTCAGCTATGCTTCTAATGATGTGAATTTTTCAAGGTTTTGTGATTTTCTTGGATTTTTGCATATTCTCTCCCCATTTTTTTTTATCGAATTATTATGAAAACTGAAAATCTGTTCTATAACCTTCTTTTTTTTATACTTTTTGTGCTTTGCTTCATACTTCTTCATCTTTGCCCCCCCCCCTCCCTCAAGCATAAGCCCTGTGCACTCTGTATAACTGTATAATACTTATCTAATCTTTTTTCCCTCTTATTTTAGCAGGGAGGGAGGGATTACACTGGCACCCAAAGTTTTGTTAATATTCTCTCTAAAAAACTTTGGGTACCTTTATATTTCCCAACCTGATATTAATATACCTGGATTTTTTTCCATGAGAAATGAAGATAAATGTGCACGTCATCCTTAGGAATTGGTAGATATCAGGGGCGTGCACATGAATTTACAGTGGGGGAGGTGGGGGTTAGTGGTTGGAAAGGGTGTAGAGGGATGGGGTGGGGGTTAAAAGTAAAAATAAAAAAAGG
>LS057473.1:0-10900 GCA_900241095.1 Acartia tonsa
ATGGAGACCAACGTCGACCCCAGCTCCGCCATGGAGACCAACGTCGACCCCAGCACCGCCATGGAGCCCAACGTCGACCCCAGCACCGCCATGGAGCCCAACGTCGGCCCCAGCACATCCAACATCAGGTTGGGCAGGGTAAAGAAGAACAAGAGAAAGAAGATTGCCGGGTTCAGGAGGAGAAGGAGTACCCGCTTTTTGAGGCGCTCGGAGAGACTTTTTGCAAGAATCATTCTTTTCAACTGGTTTTAACCAAAAAGCAAAACCCAATACTTTTCCTAATGCTACTGTCCCGCCTAAGGAGGCCGAGTGAATAGACCTTAAGTTATAGCATTAGCTAATATATCTATGTTCAGATTATCTTTATTAATGACGAGTTTGCATTTAATCAATGTTACTGTTAAAAATCCTTTTTATTTAGGTACAATGTTGCGAGAATATAACGCATAATCAACTATAAACTTTGTAATGCTTTTTATTTTTACTGATGCACATACCCTTAACCATCAACAATATTTAACAAATTCATCTTCTTTTTCATAGTTGACTTGCCAATACCTTTGCCCTTTCCATTCCCTTTCATTTTTGTTCCGTCATTTGCGTCTTCTTTTTTACTCTTCTTCGCCTTTTTCGTCTTTTTCGTCTTCTTCTTCTTCTTTCTTTTACGCCTCCTTCTTCTCTCCTCCTCCGAATCGGAGTCTTCGGAGCTGGACTCCGACGACTCGGAGGAAGAAGAAGAACTTTCGGACTTTTTGCGCTTCTGCTTAAGTAATAATCTTGAAGTTACAACCGGGTTTTTCATTTCATTCAGAGCATCAGCAACAGTTGCAGCTTCCTGCCCAACCCCTTTACCAACAAACCCACCACCACTCGACAATTTGTTAGTCGGAGCAGCTGCTGGATATGACGATGGGTCGGCCGCGGGATCGCTGGCGCCGGCGCTGGGAAGGAGCTCTTTGCTAAGGCGTATTACATCAGGGGGTTGTTGACTAACTCTAATTTCTGGCTTTTCAACTTCTGTCGGGCTCATAGTAGTTTCCGTAATGTGCAACTTATCATTACTACTAAGTTTTGCTGGGACCATCAGTGAACGCATTAAATATGAGCTAGCAGCACCGCCGCAAAAAGTAGGTATTGTGTCTTCATTAAATTGTAGAATATTACCCTGCTCATCCTGAATAAAAGCCATTTTAAATTAATTACTTTTTAAATAGCACTTGTAAAATGGATGGTAAACAAATGGCTAAATCTAACAAAATTTGTTTTTCCTCTCCATTTTCCACGGCCTCTTTTATTGCCTCTTTTTCTCCAAAATATTTAGAAAAAATTGAAAATTTCCTCTTGTCTTTCAGTTGAGAGTAAGCTGAACGTAACAACGGTATGTGTCCATGAGCGACTTCCAAGAGTACGCGGGATATGAGAGATATTCTCCACTCAGTAGCTTTTTTTAATACTTTTTTGCAATTTAATGGGTCAGATAAAGCAAGGAAAAAAGGTTTATGCTTCTTTAGTTCTTGACGCAATTTAGTGCGTTTCATTTCCTACGCTTTGAATGGACTAGGACAGTAAAATTTACTTCTTTTACAAGATCGGAATCGACAGGCTGCAATGTTAACATATCTACAATTGTACAATGAATGTATAAATCATCTGTTCGGGAAACCTCACAGAAGTCTGTCTGAAAGCTATAAACAGCCGAGCTATTTATGTTTTTCCTTGCTTCAGATCTGAACATGCATAAAATAGGCTCTTCTGAAGAAACAGTGCTATCTGGCAATAAACTGTGGTATTTAACCAGGCTTAATTTAATACCCAAATGAAGGATACTTGGCTGCCTACCCTTCAATAATATACTTTGCACGGCAAAATCCCAAATACCGTGACTGAAACCCAATGGTGCTGTTGCTCTTAAAATATTACTTTTTCCACTAAATATAATACTATGCAGTGCCATTTAAATCATAACTCTTTTATCTTCGTCTTCTACCTTTCTTCTTCTTCTTTGGAGCTGGTCTGCCGGAAACCAAGGGCACATTTGACAGGTCTAAAGTTGAACTTCCTCCAGTTTCCAGCGAATCTCTATCCACCCATTCATCATAAGCAGAACTGTAGAATGCGAATCCGACCAGCAACTGCTCTTTGCCACCTACGAATCTCCGCGCCTTGATCTCATCTACCTCAAAAAGTCCATCTAGCTGCTGCTTGCTCACAGGAGTTAATTCGAACCTGTAATAGTAACTAAAGGAGATACATTAAAATATAAACGCGATAATTGTTACGGTAAAATACATTTAAAATGCTAAATTACTTTTAGAACTAAGTGTTTAATTACCCAGGGAGTTTTTTGTTGTGCAAGTCTGAGATCTGGTATATTGTTGGACTGGTATAACCCAATATACGTGTGATCTTGTAGAGGCAGCCAGTCTGAAAACGGAATGATTGTAAATTTGGCTTTAAACGCTTATATATGCCCACAATCGTCTCTAAAAAGCGTGCAGGTATATTTTGCCGTTGCTATGTCAGATTCTATAGCATAAAACGCCCTTTTTTTACGTCCTACTGTAGCCTAACGCTGGAGTTAGCTGTAGCGTTCTATACTGCGCAGCATGACAAAAATGCGTGACTGTGCTACGTAACACTACCAAACAGGTTGAATATCTACTATGTGCTTCTTTTTACAATGCTGCAGGTGATAAAAAACCTCAAGCATTATTTTTCTCTTTGTTGTGAGCTCCCACACCAAAAAGTTAGCCCTTTGTTACTGCGTATGTGTGCTTCACTTTGTCTACGTCGCGCCAGAGCGAGCGTCGTGAACACAAAGAAAAAGTTGTTGCGTAGTTATAAACATAAACGAAGAGACTGGATTAGGAGCGTTGAAATTTACGAGCGTGGTCTGAGATATTTAATAGCTCTTTGTCTTGTTTATGAACTACGTTTTAAATATTTTTTAAGTCCTACCTTTGCGTGTATTTCTTTTGTGAATGCTTCTTTTCCAAATTGAACTAAAACCAGTGAATCCAGTTTCAAGGTGTTGGGGTGTTGAAGGGTTTTTTCCTGATTCTCCATTCGATTTTGAAACGAAGGTTCCAGATACCTGATGTGACCACTTTTGGCAAGTTCTTGCCTACAAAATATGAAATATTACATTAGCTTTTTAAAACTTTAGATTATTTAAACCTAATGAACGGATCCGAAGTCCCATCTTTGTTCAGCTCGATTGGGGCCAGACCTCCGAGATCAGCCTGGGGTTGTCTATTCAGAATATCAATGACTGTGCTCATATAATCTGGCCATGTATCTTCCAGCTTTGTCCGCATTATCAGACCTAGTTTGTGCTTTATCCTATTAATAAAAGGATTAAACACGCATTTCAATATAAATATTATATATTAAAAACCTTCTTATCAAAGCTTCTGCGTAATTGGCTTTTAGCCTTCCTCTTTTGAAGCGTAGTAGAACTCCATTTTTTTCCAGCCACGGTCTGCAATCGTAAATGCAAATATAATAAAGGCGCCGGCCTTGAAAAAGTACGTCGTAGGTTTAATTCCTCCTTCTATATACATATATAGGGGTTCAAACCTACTAGAATCTTAGTATACAAATTATACTCACAGTAATTTTACGTAACTTGCGTCTCGGTCACATGCAATAACCCTTGGCTTCACTCCGCACTCATCAAAAATAGACGTAATTGCCTCCTTTGTTGCCTCATATCCCTTGTCTGATAAATTGCGACTGTAGCTCATGTGTGAGAATGGATCATACATTACAAGGAATCCTATTTTACCCTGAGAGCGTGGCATGAACCTAATTAAGATTAATAACATTAGTTTTTATTTATTATTTATTATTCAACTTACGCTGTGTCCATTTGAAATAGTTCAAAACTAGAGCGAAGTGAGTATTTACGCCGCAATGCATGTTTTCCAACTTGAGGACGACTTAGTTGTTTATAATATGCGGGAATCTCCATTAAAATTGCCTTTAAACGCTTCTCTGAGATATCGGCTCCTTTCCAGTGCTAAAATTTTTAATTATTGGAATATTGACTAATACTTTCTTAAGACACGTAATTTACCTTCAAAGCAGCTCGAAATGCTTTGACTCCACCAAAGCCGATTTCTGTATCTTTCCATATGTTCTGAATCTCTTCGTCCGTCAGTTCAACCATTTTCAAGCTGTTCTACCGTACGACTGCTAAAGCCGTCTAGGCAAAGGTATTATTTGTGTGAAAGGAGTGCGTATAAAAAGACTGCGTAATGTGTGCGTAGGGCGCAGTTCACTATGAATCTCCAAAAGGAAAACCTAGTTTATAATACTGTGTTTAATAGTGCAAGCTGGTTTACTAATAACCTAGTCGATGTCCGCTTTAACAACAGCGAATTAAGATTGTTCCGTTCTCCAAATACTTACGATTCCAATGAGCTCACTTTTACGATCCCACCGTTAGCTGGAGGGGTGTGCTACAAATTTTCAAATCTAAACGCGTATGTGGAGGTTCAAATGACAAAGGAAGATGGCTCAGCTCCCGCTGCAACAGTTGATGGAAGTATCAACTGTGTTCAGCCTAGGTAATGTTTACTTTAGTTTATTTTGTAAAGTGACTTATACAATTAAAAATAATATAGGCAAAATATCGGCCATAGCCTCTTCTCAAGAATTGAATACAAGATCAAGGATAAGGTAGTTAATCGCTCCAGCGATCACTACGGTACAAAGGCATACATTCTCACTCTACTGGATAGTGCATTTTGTCACCGGCCTCTGAAGTTCATGGGAGATGGTTTCTATGACACGTTAACGGTATATTTTATAATTAAAATGAAATAAATCCATTGCACTGAAAAGCTATATTTTAGGTCATTGATGCGGATGGTCTGACCGAGAATGCGCATCGCAACAGGTATGGTAAGTGGGTCCCCGTACCCGGATCTCAGACTGAAAAGACGTTTGAGTACACTGTGGAACCAGTGTCTTACTGTTTTAAACTCAAAGGCGATCTAATGGAAATGCAGGTCCCACTTCCACCTGGTATTTACAAAGTATTTTTAAAAATATCTTTTACTTAATAGTTTCTTGTAGGTTTGGGATGTGACATCGTCTTTACACAGAGCTCAATGAAACATCGAATTCGTGCAATGAAGAAAGACTCTGAAAAGTACAAGCTAACAATAACAAAGATGGTGCTCTACTGTGAAATGTCCCAGCTCTCAGATGAGATGCTTAAGTAATATATTTTGGTTCTTGTACGATAAAAATGTAATTTACAATACTTTATAGGGATTTCACAAAGACAATTAAAACAAGGCCTGCTCTGTTACCCTACAAGAAGTACAAACTCCTCACACGTAATATTCCGTCCAACACTACAGAGTACAGTTGGGACACACTTTTCAGTGAGAAGAATCTTCATCCTTCTAAAGTACTTGTGAGTAATTACCCTTAAATATTGTTAGAGTAAATTATAGTATTAATTTTTTAGTTTGGATTCATCCGAACAAACGCAATGATTGGAGAATACCATCTTAACTCCACTGTGTTTTCTCGAGCATGGCACAAAGCTGATCCAGGACTACCTTTGGTGGTCAGGACAACCAATAATCCTGGAGAAGACATTGGCGCGGTTAACCCAGATGACTTTGTGTTTGTCAAACAGTGCAAGCTGATGAGGGATGAGAAGGTATAACATATTCTCTATTTATAGAGTAATTCATAATAAGTTTGTTATTTAGGAATACGATTTGATGGATGAACCAACGACATTCAGGAATGTAATGCAAGCATATCGAAGACTTGCCATGGTTGAAGGATGGTTTGATTTGCCCTTCGCATCAGGGTAAATAGTTATATAATTATACAGGGTAGCCCATTAAAATTGTAAAAAGTTTAAGATGAGAAAAAGTTAATTTTTATGTCAAGTTCAAAAAGTTGAATTTTAATAAATAAACTTCTACTTCTTTCTTTAGATTATCATACCACGACTTTGCATGGGGTGGATTATTTTTCAAGGTTGGTTACAATTTAATTGATCACCCTGTAAAATCAAAATTCTATTATTTTTATTTCTTAGGCATACGACTTGACTTGTAACGGAATGGCTTCGCTCAAGTACTTGACACCGTTAATTAAAAGGCAAGTATTTTGCAAAATTTGCAGTGCTGTGAATGCATTTTTAACTAAGATAACATGACACCAATGAATGTTCTACAGATCATATTCTAAATGTTTTTTCTACTTTTAGGGGATCCTACTCTCTTACAGTCGAGTTCTCTGAACAAATGCCTCACGAGATTACCATAATTGCATTCTGCGAATATGCGAATGTCACTAGCGTTAATAATGACGATGAAGTTAGTGTCAGCTACATTGATTAATAGCTCTTATTTTGTTCCTTAGAAAATGTGATAAATAGACTAAAAGTAAAATAAGAAGTCAGTTGAACAAAATGGGGATTGTTAACCGCATCATAAAGTTTGGAAGAGGAATTAAGAGGCGCATTAATAATGCAACGGATTATATCGTAAGTTTCAGATAGTAATCGCCTTATAAATTTAAATTAATATAAAATCTTTTCAGAACTCACGTGGGATTCTACCGCATCGCAATTACAGCCCATTCTTTGAGACTTCTACCGGCGACCACGAGCTTCTTCCCATTGACGACAATGTCTGCTGCAACGTCGAGGGAGAGCATGCAATGTGGGCAAGACGGTCACCGGGTTATGGAAGGATTAATTAATTAATGATGATAATAAAGGTGGAAAACTGGATAAAACTTTGTATTATGATTATTATAGCATGGCATTTCGCTCACAGAGCTGTTTTAGACTCTCCTTGGCAAACATAAGCCTCACAAACTCTGGCTTCACGTGCACCAGACCAGCCTTCGAGACACTCATTTGGTTTGATCCATAGAAGACGTTCTTGTACTGCTCCATGTTGAGGTGGGTCGGGGCACGGGGAGGACTTGGAATCGTTCGAGCGCAGCTGTTGTAGTCAAGCATTCGGATGGACACGCGGTGGGGCACGTCGCGGTGCGGCACGCGGTTGTGCACGGCATTGGCACCATAGAATCTGTAAAAAGGTTTATTTTATAGTTAGCATATACTTTTTTACTAGCATTTTCTTACCTCAAGTACACGTAGAAGATTCCAAGCATTCCGATCATGGTCGATAGCACCGCGGCGACGATCGTCCAGCCGTTGTTTATGCTCATGCTGTTGTCGGTGGCACTCCCCAAAAAGGAGAAGATCGAGAAGGAATTCATGGTCTTTGTCTTTCGTTTGAAACTTAGGGGACCACACGTAATAGAATGACCGATGAGTGACCAATATATTGCCGATGTCCCCTTAGCGCTGCTGAGTTGAAGAGAGGTTGCGAGTTTGGTTTGGGCTCTTTCCGTCCGGCAGTCGGCAGTCGGCAGTCGGCAGGGTTGATAAATACCACGTTTCTCTCTATAGAATAGTTCTATGGTTTCAGTAGTCTCTTTTTAATCATTGAAAAATTTCTGTCAACCCTGATTCGTCAACCAGCGACAGCAGACTGAGCTGAGCAGTGAACACAGCAACTAAGGCCACAAAAGAACTTCTCCAGCGTGTCCTTGTGCAAGCTCGACCTCGTCCTCGTCTCCAGCGCGTCCTCGTCTCCAGCGCGTCCTCGTCTCCAGCGCGTCCTCGTCTCCAGCGCGTCCTCGTCTCCAGCGCGTCCTGCAGCGCCGAAGGATGACTCCAAAGGATCTTCTCCAGCGTATCCTTCTCATCGTCCTGACCACCCAAGCTGACTCGGCATGCTATCGGACCCGCACCGAGTCAGACGTCTGCATCAAGTTCAAGGAGTGCCAAGAGGACCTACCGAAACCGGCCTGTGCAGTTTGGATCATCGAGAAGAGGGAGACGGGGAGTAAATGCCACTCATACGCGTGCAGAGGAGTCGACTACAACCCGACGCTTCAAATGAAGGGTTACGAGGATAGGACACTTCTGCGACTTAAGGGAGTGTTCATGTCAGGCACGTTTCACAACAAAGAAAGGACAAGGTTAATTCAGGTAGGATCAAAGAAATAGCCACAGTATCAGCTTAATATTCTTATTATTAAACAGCTCCTCCCTGATGAAGAAGTAAAATCAAGGCCACCGCCACATCCGTCTTAATTCAGCTCAAATGGTATAAAAGTTAGTCAGCTTAATGCATACATTAAGACTATAAATAATAGATTTTGTCTTTATACTGTTGCAGGCTGCAACCCCCACCCGTCCGACTCCCCGCCAGCCTGATGCTCTTGCCCAGAACACCTGGACCACATCCACTGTGACCACATCCACTGTGACTGCGAGCGCGTTCGTGACGGAAGAGGATGAGGACGATGAGGACGATGACAGCGATTATGAGGCGATTATCTGTGTGGCGATGCTATGTGCCACACTTTTAATAATCACCGTCTGCTTCAAGAAGAAAGTCTGCAAATGCAGCAAGTCGTCGTCAACGTCCAGCTGGCTTCCCGTCAGCCCGGCAACTCTCATAAACAGCACAATGAGAGTGGAAGATGACAGTGACGACGAGAGCCAAGGAAGAAGGCAGATGAACATCGAGCGAGTCCCCGATCAGTTTCACATGGCGACGATCAGACAGACTCCCGAATGCAATCTCACCTTCGGAATCAACGTGAGCGAGGACCGGCCGGAGGAGTACTTCATGCCCAGGCAGATGAGCTCGTTCGTGGAAAGCCTTGACAGGACTCCATTCCAAGCTCTGGTCAGTGCCGTCCAGAACCAGACTCCCATTAGTCAAAATCCAATGTTAAACATGGAATATGTTAACATGGACGAGTCAAGACGGATTTCTGGACAGCTTCTCGAGATTGACTACGCTGCAAGAATGTCGCACCGAACCATCGACCTCTACCACAACGCAGCGCTCAACATTCCCGATGTCCATACTGCTGTTGCCAGTGCTCATCTACAAGTTGATTTAGTCACCAGAGCCATGAAGAGTGAGGTCAGGAACTCCAGGGATCGTGACAGCAGTTCCGATGAGAACGAGAATGAGAGCCAGCTGCGTGAGCAACCACTGAGTGAAATGGCCAAACGGTCATATCTCACCACTCTCGCCGAGGAGGAGGTGAACATCTCGCAACACGTTCCTTACGTACCTGCAAGAGCGCCACGCGTCCCTCAGCCTGGAACCAAGTCCGCTGCTCAGTTTCGCCGCAGCCGCTGCCGCGGTCGCCCTTCGCATCCGCCACCAACTCCAACCAGGATCTCAACTCGCCTCGCTGAACAGTACGACTTTGATATGGATCTGCTGCCGCCGCCGCCAGAAGATATGCTCCAGAATGGAGACGCAATGGGTGGCAACGTTGCCGACCTGGAACCCAACGTCGTCGTCATCTCAGCCGACATGGAGCCCAACGTCGACCACCGCACCGGCGACCTGGAGACCAACGTCGACCCCAGCACCGCCATGGAGCCCAACGTCGACCCCAGCACCGCCATGGAGCCCAAAGAAGGAGAAGTTTGATTTGGAGTTCATGTTATTGTCTCATACTTAAACCAAAATAATGAACATTTTGTTTATATTTATTGTGCTCTATTCATCGTCTTTGCATAATTCATATAATTCAAATATAACTTTTACATACTGTTTATGAAAGAGTAAAGTCAGATCTAGTTGTTCACTTAAATATTTATCACCGTTGGAAGCTTGCCTTAAAATTTTAATTTTTGTTTCGTTCATTGGGTGCATTTTATTCCAATCATTAAAAACTCCCCAGAATTCTGATAATTTTGATAATTTTATGAAAAATTGGTTTAATAACGTAATTGTTTGATACTCAAACCCAAAACATGTGTAAGACAACGGGTAAAAGCTACCAATGAAGCACTGCAGTGACTCAATATTCAACTCTTGCTCTTCTGTCAACTTTTCTTCAATTGGCAGCACCTGATAAAATGAGTCTACGGTGTCGTTATTCAAAAATATTGAGCACTTTTTCTTCTCCGTAGATTTCGTGTTCCGTTTTGAACTTTCTTCCTTCGAAATGACACATTCAATTCGCAAACCAAGTATATGGGAGGTTTCTGGTATTTTTATATTTCGTTTTGTGTGCATCCAGGTACTAACTTCTTGCAAGGCAGTTATGAACTGTATAAATTGACATATATTAAGTGTAACTGTCACACTAGTATTTATATTAAGCCTAGAGCTGGAATGAATCCTTGATATTATAATGGATCCAAGGACTGCTTGAGCAACAAAGCTCTTATTAATACACACCATTCGAGGATCCATCACGTACAAATAAGCAAACTTTGAAACTAGATGGTTACAGTTACAAGTGCTTCTTTGGTACTTAGATGACACAACAGCTTGTAACATACGCAGACAGCTTATTTTATACCTGGAGCAGCTGCGTGGACGCTTATGCTTAGATGACACAACAGCTTATAAGGTACGCTTATTTACTACCTGGTATCATATCAGCTCTATTTGGAGTAGCTGCTACACGTAAAGAGAAGCTCCACGCAGCTGCTCCAGTAATGTGTCGGCAGCTTTGCCGTAGCTTTGCCGCAGCTTTGCCGCAGCTTAGTTAAGCTTGGTTGGTGTTGTTTAAACGGGCGTGCGGGTGTACATCTGAATGTAACTATGAAGAACAATATATTTATACTAATTACTTTATAAAAATTGTTTGTCTTTATGTACTGATATTTTACATTATCTTGTAGGTTTGAATTATAATTTATGTAATGTTTTGGTATACGCATATATGATTTATACCCTACACATATCTCTGGCAAATTGAACCGCTACAATATAGCGGTGTAACTCAAAATACACCTTTGGACATACTGCTATCAAAACTCCTCCTATTAGGTTCTCCATTGGCTTCAAGATATGCTCCATTA
>LS057474.1:0-10898 GCA_900241095.1 Acartia tonsa
GAGCCTCCCTCTCCTACACCTCTTTTGTTCCTCCCCTCTCTCTCTCTCTCTCTATTTCTCTTGCTCTTTCTTTCTCTCCTCTTTCTCTCTCCACAATATTATGAAAACAATAATCTCTCCAATTGACTTGCCCCCTCACTCCATGCACCTTCCACCTTTTTCTGTGATCATAGCATTTTAATTTGTGCTACTTCGTCTGATACTCTGCTAAGTTATTGATGGTGAACTCGGATGCTACCTTATTCTTGTGAGGACGATTTTCCAACATTTATCGCCAAAAAATTAGGTTGTAATTCATGGCGAAGGATAGGGGGTAGCATTCGGCCAGTACATATATTGCACAAGCTTCAGGGCGATTCCTGGGCGAGATATCTGGCTGGGTAAGGCAATCAGTTGATTTGGAAACCCCACTTCATAATTTTGACACCTAATTTTAAAATAAAGAAATGAACAAGTTTAAAAATTACAGGGTATCATTTCATATCAAATTCTGATTTTGGCTTTTCCCAATTTTCAATGTGAACAATCAATTAAAACTACTTTCTAAATTATTACCCATCTATAAAAATATTTAATCTATGGCAAAGCTTTTCATAAATAGGTAGATAGTCTTTGTGTATATTTGAGTAGCTATTTTGACAAGAGGATGTGACGTTCCGTCTGCTAACAATTTCACATTTGGACTTGAAATATTTAAAATTTAGATTTAAGCCTTAAAAATACAAATATTAAAGACTGTAAGATTTTAAGTAAATAACTGATTTAATATCTATTTCCAAATAAGAACTTTAAATTATTTCTTTCTTAAAAACTTTGCACACAGTAAGAAAAACAAGTTCTTTGTTATTTTCAAGTTTGGACTCGAAAAGGAAATGGATTTTTACACAATAGAGCCTTTAATCATATTTAAGTGTTTAAAGTACTTTTTTGGTACAGAAATAAACATAAAGGTTCTAATAAAGATTAATATTATTCAAAATCTTTGGAGCTTTTAGCAAAACTGATTTTTTTTTACTGAAGTTTCATATTTTTACATTTTTACAAAAACGACGACATTTATAAAACATCTTGAATTTGCGGCTTTTTGAGATTGAAAATTATTTTGTAAACAAATGTGTTATATTTAATTTACAATTATTCTAATTTTAATGGTTTCTGTCGCTAAGGTTCTCGATATCCGCTATTGTTCTTCTAAGGGAATATACAGATTGGTGCTATAATGGTTTTAAGCTATTTTCTGAGGACTTTCCCCCTCAGGAACAAAGTTTTTGAACTATCATAATCTATATATATATATATATGTATATAATTTTTTAATACTCTATTAATCTTTTGTTTAAATAAAGAGAGCAGATAAATTTGAATTTGAAACTTCAACAGCATGAATTTTAAATAATACAGTGATGTTGGTCAGTTTCAAAACTTACTTTTTATATGTTTCCTCGAAATTACAGGTATTCAATTTTTCAGACAGTGAAGGACAAACTAGGGTTCAAAATGCATAAATACAAAGTTGGTGAGGCTACTAAAGAAGCCCTCCCTGGTCAAGTAGCGTATAGAAAACAAAATGATGATCTAGATGAATATTCTGGGGGTGCTAGGAGAAAACAACCCAAAGGTATAGTGACATAGCACTAAATGGTGACTATCCGCGGATTAACTGCAACATGCATCCCAGATAGGTGTTTAACTCCGTCCATTTTAAATGCTACTCATTGCAGCTAAGTCTCAGACGAGTGACATCAGTTGTTAAAGTTTTGGAAACCTTATGGTTCAAAGGCAGGGACAATTCTTAATTTATTGAATTTTATTGGTCTTTTTAACTTATCCTATAAAATTAGATTTGTATATCAACATATATAAATATGGCAAAAAAACTATTTCCTTCGGCTGTTTGTCAGTTAAAACGTACTTATATCTTTTCATTAAAAATAGTATTAAACAGGCTAGTTTATACCTATTCGATGCATGATGTAATGGTTGAAAATTTAAAAAAACAAATAAGACATCTCGTTATTTATAGATGAACAATTATATATATTTAGGTGGCAAGAAAGAGGCATCTCCAGCCTCAGACAAAGAGAATAAAAACAAAGAGGGCAACAAGAAAAAAAATAATTATAAACCCTTGTTTGATAAGGTAAACAAATTTAAATTTAATTTTTTTTTATAACCTAAACAGAAAGAAAATTTATGTGCTCGCTTAAATAGGTAAGTTTTTTGCCCACTTTTATTTTTTCTTATTGTATAGAATTAGCTATTTTTTATGCGAGACTTTTGGGATACACAACTTGACCTATCAATAACAAGATGGTATTCTACAAAATCAAAACATAAAAGAACTTACCAAAACTATGAGTAGCTGTGTCTATAGCCTCTAGGTTTTTTTTTAAATTTAGAAAGAGACTTAATCGGTCTAACGCAATATTGAAGGACTGATTAAAAAAAATAATACTAAAAAAACAAGCTAACTCCTAATCATTATGACTTTTTATTTTGAATAGGATGGAAAAACAAAAGATGTTATGATGCTGCCTGGAAGAAATCCTTGTGAATGTCAGGAATGGTGGCTTTTCGTATTGATAGCCTTTTACGAGACAAATACAAAATAATTTTTTTCTACAGATAAATTATCCAACTGCAGAAAAAGTTAATTTACATCTAATATCAAAGTATTTTTGGATCATGGAAAGAACAACAAATCAGCGGATTTGGTCGTATTTTCACTGGTATAGGAAATATTCACAAAAAATCTTGATTAAAAGCTGAGAAATTGCAATTCCCCCTTAGCGTTAAGGACTCACTGACGAACGGACAACGTGACTTATTGAGTAGCTTCGGTACTTAAAACCAAAAAGTTCCATGAAAATTAGGCTGTAAAACATAAACTTATTAACAACTGTACATCATGTGGAAGGATTGTCTGCGCTCAGGAAAGATATTTTAAAAAAACTTGAACTTTTAAAATATTAAAATGATAATTCCTTTTAATATTAAACGACTGGCTTTGCCTCTTTGTTTCAATTTTCCGGTCCCTTAAAATTTAGATTTTTCTTTTAGAATACAAACAACCTACTTTTTATATAATATCTATATAACAGTCTTGATACACTTTTAGTAACTTTGATGTAACTGTCGTGCTAATTTCAAATATCTGTAACAGGAAGGGTCTGGATCCTGTTTCTTTTGTGGAGAACTTGTGGTAACTAAGGTACTTTTTTATATGTGGAAAGAATCAGGGATCTAAAGGGATAAGCCAATGTCTGATAAATTGATGTACATCCATAAAGATGATGCACAAAATTACCCATTCTGTATGATTACAACTTGTGGTTAAAACACTTGGACACTTAACTAAAAGAACCAACCAATCAAAAATTAATATAAGTCCCTAAGGTTGTTAAGCCATCGAATAAGAAACGTTTTTATAAGACTTTCGGGACTAGTTTAATAAACAGCCCTATGTCCCCTCCCTCCCTGGGAAAGAATACTCATAATAGATTTGAAGGGGTTGATGTAGGATCAATTAATAAAAGTGTATCAGGAAAGAGATTATAAACTAAACTTTGTTCGATTTGAGGTTTACTCTACAAAGAGACATAGTTATAATATTGTATTTTATGTAACTTCGGGGGAAGAAAATGGGATAGAGAGAACATTTTGATGAAATAAATATCCAAGCCTTATTTTAGATTACCTACCTACCACAATTTATTCTTGGTTATTTTTTTAAATTTTTGTCCGTTTATTAACCTTAAACGCATTTAAAAGCCGAAAATTTCAAAATTACATCAAAGATCCACTGTCCCTTTATTCTTAATATATATGGTTTAACTACCAAATGATGATTGTTACAGGAAGAACAAGAGATCCTTAACAGGAACAGCAGGAAGTCAGAAGCCCTGCTCACGAAGCTTACCAAGGATTCTAGAGCTGCTTACAAAGGTTTGTTGATGAAAGGCCTTCGCTTGACTAATATTTGCTTTTATGTAATACAAAGTAGAATGGTGTCTGTCTGTCTTTTGCTAACCGCCTAACTGTGCTTTTCAGAAAGGATAGATACTACTGAACTATCCCTTGGTGATTTTAAGCTAATCTATTTGGGAGTTAGACACTCTTCCTCCCTAAGTAAAATTTTTAGGCCAAAATGAGAACAAATACTTCCCCCCTATTTTGATGCAAATATAGTTATCAAATACTAACAGATTACAACACACTGAACAGGAACACACATATATACAATATTGTTAAATAACTAAAAAACAATGTCTATGAAGATGGGGGGGGCTTCACAATCACATCCTTTCATGTAAGTTAGCCACTAGTGGTTAATATTGCCCTATATAAAAAAATTTTACACCTCTGATATTCTGCTTTACAATAGGTTTAGCTTTTTAAGCAAAGCTTTTCTTTAATAAGAATCTGTCCGTCCGCCCATAACACATAGATCTTATTTTTACAATATTTTCGTTTTAGGTGATCCTGAAGAAGCGCATCAAAAAGCTATTGCCAATAAGAACAGACTATTGGAATATGATATCAATTGTGAGAAGAGAACCAAGGCAAAAATTCCAACACCAAATTTGAATTTCTAAATAGTCTTTAATTTTATATAGGCCCAAGTAATCAATTTTACACTGTTTATAAGATGGCATGATATTCTATACTTAAGAACTTTCATTCTTCTTGACGCCATCCTTCTATGATAATTCTTTAAATAATAACTATTTCTAAACTTATTTTAAGTTAAATTTTTTTTCTAAGGTTATTGATGATGAGAGTGATTATTTTAATATTGATTCAAACAAATGGTTAACCCCTGAACAGGAAATGTTATTAGTATTTGTATATTTATAATAAAAATTGCATTTCAAAAGAAAAAAAAAAGCCCCTTAAAACAAAACACTTAAAAGACAGGACATAAGAATCATGTGGACTACATAATATGATTTATTCTTCTCCCGTAACTTTTAGGGGATCCCGAAATAAAAAAATAAACACTTTGACTTAGGTAAATTGTACAAGAATAAAAGGGTTAGGTATAATTATAGAGTCATGACAAGTATAAACCCGTCAAACATATTATATATCAAAACATAACATTACCAAAAAAACTAGAGAGCGGCTATGGAGAAAAAGAAGGAGGAACTGCACGCTGAGCGCCACAAATCTCGCAGGAATCTTAGACTTTGAATAATAATATTTTAGAGCAGATGTGCTACTCTAGTTTTAAGTTTACGTTTAAAGATAATATTCAAAGTCTTGCTCTCAATTTAAAATTAATTTTAAGATTCAAGATTTAATAATAAATCTAAAAATGTAATTAAGTATCTAACAATTTTTATATTAGGTACTTAAATGCTTAATAGTTCTAAAAATTCTGAAAACAAATTATGCATATTTTGTTTATTTGAATAATGTTAAAATTGAATAATATTTGTTAGATTGAATTTTTGATAATAATCATAACAAGTTCTAAGATATTTCAATTCGTAGGGATAAGAAATTGATATTTGATTTTGCTGGACGTAAGATCACAGAAGATACAAGTGTACCTGTTTATAATTTGGAGGAGGATCAACGCTTGCTGGCACTTTTTAAGGGATTTCTACGTTTTAAGCTATCTATCTAGAGAAAAAAATGCATTATTTATAAAACAAAAATAGCATCTGATCTGTATTATAGTTTTTTTTTTGGGTTGCAGAGACAATGAAAAAAAAATATAAGACTTATCAGGCAGAATCATTTATAAGAATGTTCTAAAAATATCTAATATGAAAAAATTCAGCATCTTTTAAAAGTGACAACCTCTACTTGTTAATGTAAAGCATCTAAGGGGATTTACCTCGAAGTCTATACCTGCCTCAACCCCAGGTAAACTTACACACTAAAAACTAACCCCCCACCCCTTTAGTTTTAGACATATCTCATTTTTGAGAGGGGGTGTTTTGATCGACTAGTCACTTTATGGGAACCTCCGCATCATCCTTTTCTGATGAGAATAGATATAGAACTTAAAATTACCTATCCAATATATAACAAAATTTTAAAAAGCATAAAAAATTGTTTAAAACGATGGTCCATTATACCAGGACGACGCTTTTTCTGTAGAGGCGGAAATGAAAAGGCGGGAAATAATGGGAGGCGGTAACAGCCTGTTAGACCCTAATCTAGAGTTTGATAATCTTCAGTATGATGACAGTTTGGATTATCATGGGAAATTAGATCAAAGACAAAAGGAATGAATACAATAAAGAATTGAGGTCTGTCCCTAATTAATTTTATAATAGTCATTTCTACAATCGTATTATAGACAGCTTTCCACGGACATTAAAATGAAATATTATAAGATTATAAACAGTTTTGTTAGACCCGAGGAGCTGAAGGCTCGGGCTAACAAATTTGGCATCAATTTTATGATTTTTATTAAAATATTCGTGGAAAATTGTCTATAATATCTACTATGCAATACATATTTTTTTAGTATGGCTGTTAACCGGTTCTAATTCAGCAGATATTAATTTGTTTCGAAGTCATACTGGAAATATAATTTTTAATCTTAAAATGTTTAATAACATTATTACTTGTGTAGGTAAGAGTGAATCTAGAAAAAAAATATTTTTTCTTTCTTTTTAAGTAGGTACTTAATATTATTAAGACCACAATTTGCATTTCAGGTTATGTTGTTCATTTTATCGTTTTAGGAAAATAGATATTCAAAAATATCAAATATCTCAGTAAAAAAAAATTAAAAATTGTACAGAAAAAAATGTCTTAGTTGATATTATTATATTCATGGCTAAAGGAGAAGTCCTCAGTAAGTGGTGGAAAGCACCGGTTGGGTAAGGTTCAAGATGCTCAGCTACAAGAAATTACGGATCAGGAATAGTTACTTTAAATTGATTCAATAATCACCAGACCAGGGATATTAAGGGACAAAAAAATGGACCCCCCAATCGATAAACAAAATTACTCCTTATGTACATTGGTGGATATTTTTGCTAGTTTGTACTAACCAATTAATATTTAACAAAAGTTCTTAAAGTTTTTAAGCAAGTAAAGGAGATAAGGTGCTTTTAAACTTTGGTTATTTGTATAATTTACATTTAAAAGTCCACTTCCTACATAACAATAAAAAAGGGATGTTTTTGTATTAAAATGATTATTATTGAGACATTTTTATTCTTTTAATGTTATCGTGCAAAGATGTGTTGTAACTTGTAATTATATAAGAAAATAGTACCTAGTCCTAAATTATTTACAATTATCGCTATTCTATTTTTATCTGCAAATAGTAGTAAAAATAGTAAAAAGAAAAATCATAATTTTGATTCCAGTCTTGTTTGCTCTGAGGGAGCTAAGTTCCGTCCAAATAAAACTGGTATTAATTTTATGGTTTTTATATTAGGTAGGTAATATTCGGAAAATTGCCCATAATTAGATACCATATATGAATAAAGGTTTAACACTGGTTCTAATCGAGCGGATATTAATCGGTTTTGAAGCCAAACTGAGAATAAATATTTCCTACCATCTCCTACCTATTCATAAATACAATATACCTCTTCAACAACAACAATGATTCAATCCTAAGTAATGAATGTCAGGGCATATGTTTGTCAATGCACCAACCCTGGGCAAGTCTACTGGTTATTGGAGTAAAATTACACGAAGGAAGAACGTGGTACTCTAACCACCGTGGCCGTTTGTGGATTCATGCCGCCAGCAAGGTCAGTAATATTAACCCCCAAAAAATCAGTAGGCTTCATTTTTTTTTTTTTTATAAAAGTTGAACCCCCACCCCTCCCTCTTCTCTAAGACTTTCAACACCTGTAGGTTATTTTTATGGAGCCACATTTTAATTTACTTTCTCTGTCCGTCAGTCATTCAGTCTGTAACGCTAATGTTGGAAATTGATATTTTCTTGGATCCTATTTAAGATTTACGGCTGATTTTTTTGAAGATTTTCTATACCAGCGAAAGTTCAGTATTTAATTTATTGTGTATGTTATATGTCTGTCAGTGTACTAAATATAGATTTCAAAAAATATAAAAATACAAAGTTTTAGTAATTATTCTGCTAAATTTGTTCTTGATTCATCTTCTCTTTCATTCACTTTTTCGAATTCTCATCCATTACTTTTCTGTGCTCTGCTACTAAAGAATGTTGTCATTCTTGTTTTTTTGTCTATAAAATTTGTTGTTTAGGTGCCCACCCAGCAAGAAATAGACCAGCTGCAACGTTTCTATGAGATGCACAGTGGGGTGCTAACAACACAATTCCCACCCCACTACCCAACATCATGCCTTGTGGGCTGTGTTGATGTGGTTGATGTTCTTGCTCAAGAGGAATACAGGTACATACTTAGATTGGTACCGCAGGTATAGGACCACCAAGGAATATTATTTCTATGACAATATCCACCATGACAATATCCAATCTATGTCCCACTATCATACTGATAGCTTTTTAATAAAATAAAAAACTTAAAAACATTATAAAATTGTTTCTTTATCCAAGGCTTAAATGACCTTTAATTAGCTTAATATAAGAGCCATATCGGTCCAGCGGCAAAAATCATTCAGTAGAGACACTAAGACAGATTTATGTACTGAATATATATAGGATCAACAATTATTTTTTCAGAGAGAAATATCCAGACGGGGAGTCTAGCTCCCCCTACGTGTTTATCTGTGAGAACCCCCAGGAGTTGTTGATAAAGTTTCCAATGTCTGGGAAGCACAAGCTCTTCCAGCTGGATTCCAAGATTCTAAAGGCTGCCCAGAAAACTGTCAAGAAACGGCCTGAGGAACGGGGATCAGGAGTTATGGGGTTGTAGATGTTTTGTTTATCCTTTATTGAAGGAATTTGAGTGGTGGAACATGAGCATGTGATATATAAACACAAACAGTCTTATTGTTGCTTTAGTTTTATTATTTATTTACGTTGAGGTGTTTCAGGTAAAGATCCTACAATCAGAGTATGAATGGTACTTAGATTTAAATATAGCCTAATAGAAAAAGTTTATAAAAGGACCAGTTAAAATTCCTATCTAAATATAATTCTTGACCTCTATTTTATAACATGTTTTAATTAAATAACGATAAAAAGGGGGTTTCCCTTGACTTTTTGGAAACCTTTACATACTATTTTAGTTCTCTAGGTGCTATTTTACCTTGATTGCGAGATCTTTACAATAATCACCCCTGTCCTCCTTTGATTATTTTATTATTTTTTCTACATATGTTTTTATTATATTACCAGTGATTATTTTTTTAATATTGTGAATTGTGATGCATATAAGGGATAAGAAAATGGAGGCTAATTTATCTTCCCGCCAATTTTTATCAGTGGATTTTGTTCAGTTGTAGATTAATTCACTGTCCTTCCTTCCCTGGAACCAAAAATGAAATTGAACCTCCCTTTGGTATTGATCATATTGTTAATTTCAATCAAATTTCAGTAAGATTATCGATTTAATGTTTTTTTTTATATTATTTATACCTTAGTAATTGTCCCATAAATTTTACTGTGAAGTTTAAATTTACAGTTTTATATCAAATTTATTATTTACATTTGTTATCTAGAATAAAATTTATTAAGCAATTTTTTGTTGTTGTTTTATCATCATTTTTTTCAGAAAATAACTTGCCATCAAAATGAATGAAAGTGATAATTTGGGAAATGAGAATTGTAAATGAAATATTAGTGACAAAACCTTTTTTAAATAACATCACTTTAACTAAACACAGGAAAAGTGTTCATGACATTTCTCACCTAAGAAAACTTTGATTTTCTTGACCTTCATTAGCTACACCAAGAAAATCTATTTAATTTTCATATCTATCTAAAGAATGTAAGCAAACAATAAAGTATTATATCACTAAAATGGAAATAGAAAATTATGAATTTACATGTGACATTTGTGATAAAACATTTGAGAAAAAAGACTTTAGAGATAGCCACATAAATAGGGTGCACAAAAAAATTGAGACCATACACTTGGGACTTTTGCAGTAAATGTTTTTTTCAATACTAGTGATTTGCAGAAACATGGACAGGTTAGGAAAAGTGACATGTTATATTGGGTACTGGGTAGCCTGATAGGGTTTAGGCACAGGAATAAAAGAAGGATTTCCATTCTTTAGTTTCAATTTATTTAAAGAAAATAGGGGAACAGTTATCAATGCTTAACAGGAAGTTATTGTGAAAACACTAAGAAAGCAGTTTCTCTAATTTAGATACCTATGCAGTTTGTTACCTGTTCCCTTCCCCTTTTTTATATTGTAACAAATTCATTCAAAAGGTCCAGAATAGTAAGTGATGATAACAATTGCGTAGAAGAAAATGACACTGCTTCAGAAAATAACATTGTTGTTGAGAATGATGTGAATGAAGAAGCATGTACCTAATATTCTGAGAAATTGTACTGTGCAAGAGGCGATCAAATTTTTTTCTGTATAGAATATTTTTGTCTGATTAATGTGATATTGACACAGAACATACTAAACATTATAGAAAAGTTTTACTAAAATGAATGTTTAGTGTATGTGCTTAGGTTAATGACCATAACTATCAATTGTAAGTAACAATAGTTAGATGCCTGTAGGAAAATGTGGTTTCTTTAGCTGCTTTTCATGGTAGATGGCTAATTTCCTTATGTGAAAACTCACTATATAAATAAACATCCAGAATAAAATTTACTAAATCTTTTAGTATGTCAGTCATGTATTAAAACTTATATCAAACATCTAAAATGAATCATGATTTTGTATTAGAATACTTCGATATATGTACAGGCTGGCCACAAACATACTATTTCCACTATTTTTGCATACTATGCAAACTATTCCAAAAAAATATGCTATTTCCACTATTGTCCAAAATTGCATACTAT
>LS057475.1:0-10897 GCA_900241095.1 Acartia tonsa
CTGCAGATAACCACTCCTCTTTTCTATCTCTTTCTACTGTTGTTGGCTTCAAGGGTGTCATGCTGTGGTCTAAAGATGTTTCTAGAATTCAACTAAATTAGAATAAGTTTAGAATAGCCTTGCCTTCAATTCTTTAAATGTTTTTGAAGGTATTGTTAATAAATATCAGAGTTTCCATAAGAAAACTATTTTTATATGAATAAATCATACTTTTAATTTCTTAAATTTGACTTAAAAATTCGATAAAGAAGATGATTAAAGTCCTTCAACAGATTATGACGTCATACGATAGAATAGCCATGAGAGGCCAGTATACACTATATTTGATTAATGCAATGGTAAAATTTATGCTGGCCTCTTTTTGGTTATTTTCTTGTATGACGTCATAATCTGTTGAGGGACTTTAATCATCTTCTCGATAAAACAATAACAAATTTGTTGTTTTATGGGGTAGCTAATCCACAGAGATCTCATTAAGTATATTACACAACAGGCAAAAAACGAGTTATGATGCGTCCCTTGATTTTTAGAAGCGCAGCTGATCTGTAATTTGTATTCCTTCCGTTCGGACGTTTTTAAAAGATTGTTATGAATATAGAATCTACGCAGTCTAGAAACCTGCACTGTCTTTACAACCTAGAATCTGTAATACATATGATTGAATGCAGTCAAGACTCTACAGTAATTTGGTAGCTTAGACAATACAGTCTTAACGCAGTCTAAGTTCTATTGTCTCTGCATTTTCTGTATTGTTTCTCGATTCAAACAAAATTTATACGTGCATGAGTTCGAACATTTTATTAGTATTTCTCAAGTCTCTACATAAATTTGAGCCCGCTCCCAATGTACAAAATACTCCTTGGTAATCAAAAGAAAAAAGATTTTTAATTTGAATGTCTACCGTTTTTGTGGATAATCAAAATGTGACTGTAGCCAATTTCTCAGTAATTAATCTTAAATACCTTTTTTAAACAGATTATTAATCGTCACGAGGTCGTAAAATAACTGTGATTTCTTTGTTTATTGATGGTTTTTTTAAATTCATCACATAACACTGCTTAAAATGAAATAGGCATGTAAAACAATGTTTTATTGATGGGATTTTGAAAAAATATCCAAAAATCTAATCTATATATTATATTAAATGCTATCTACGCTACTTATGAATACACTTGTTCATGTATAAGGCCTTTCATATATTTTCTTCCAAACTTTATCAGATAGAAATCAAGTTTTGAAACCTTTAAGGGGTACAATTTATGTCCCTAAATAACTGGGCAATTTTATCAAAAAAAAACATGAAAAGACATTTTAAAGTTTAATGAAAATTATCATGGTTAAATCTGGAGATCATAGACAATTTTGTTCACAGGTAGCTGAGCAATAATAAGCCTACAAATTGTTGAAAAATGGTAAGACAAGCATCCTTATATAAATTTAACGGATGTCTGTCTGTTTATCCGAAGCTTAAGATCTTGCTAGCTTCTTTTCGGTCCAGGAAAGGTTTACAACTATTTTAGTAGAAGGTACTTTCACCTTTCCAAGAAAAGTCACCCCTGTAAAAGATTACCCCCTCCCATTTTTTTTACTTTTCTTCTTAAAGAAAAACTGGAAAAGGGTTGGTCAACTTATCTGCCACCCCCCTTTCCCCTGTCACAAGAGACCTCTAGGGTCGTATTGTACTAAATAAAAAATAACTTATTTTCATTTTATTCAGTCAGATTTATGAATTTTAAGTAATATTAGTTTCTAATATGTAAATATCCGGCAACAAACTAGTAAGTTACTGTAGTGGCAAGTTATTTTAACATTCACAGACGCACAACCCCTAATTATAAGGCAGCTGCGCTGCTAGCAGGCCAAGAAGGGACCTTTAGTATCACTCGGTTGATGGGTTTTACCCTTTGTGAATAATTTTGCATACCCGCGTCTTTTTATGGAATTGATTAATGTTCGCTCTACATGAATTAGGTATGTAGATAGATTACTGTGTTTTTGTAAGGATAAAATATTATTTAAATAACCTATATTGTAAGGCAGTGCATTTTTTTGTCTATACCGTAATATTTGACTAACTACTGAGTTCTCCATTTTAGGGATGCTTCACATAGTCCTTGGTTGATTTTAGGCTTTATTTATGTCCTTACATGCTAGTTGTTATTATAAAGACAACGAGTTTATAATGCTACCCTAATATTGTATTTTCCTTATATTAATGTGAAATAAAAATTAAGTTCTTCTTTATTGAAACCTGGTTCATCTTTCAATAAAACATAAAACTTAGATATCTTTGTTATTTTGTTTACCCTCCCAATATACAACGTTCCGTTCATGTGACTGTTTCTGACTCTAGTAGCTTTAAGAGGCATGGTATATGAATAAACTAAGTAGTATATGCTTAGCATATAATAGTTTTTCTGTTATTTTAATATCTTTAAAAAGGGTTGGCAGGAGTTAAACTTTTATTCATTCTTTTTGTATTCATTATAAACTAATTTTAAATCAAACGAAAAAAGTATCTATAAAGGGCAAGATATACAATGTATTTGATTCTTTTTGCTATACAATAAAGTAAATTTGATTACAAACCACAGAAGTATGGGAGCAAAGCTTCTCTATGAATATACTAATTATTTATTATTCCCTTTTCTTATATTTTCAATATTATAACTGTATTACAGTTTCACGTTATTTTTTTGATATTGTTAGTTTGCTATTGCTGCGCTATTTCTGGACATTATTTTCCTTGTTTCAATACATTTCGTGTAGATATTTTCTATATGATTCATGATTGTATTGTATTATAACTACAACTGGTTGCAAAAATACAGGTTTAGCACAATGGAGGATAAATTGATTCTCTTCCCAATTATCATATGTTATTTTTGGCTGGTAAAATTAAACAGATTTGGTTGTAGATTTATTTATTTGCCATTGTCCTTTCCCTCCCTGGGTAAAATAGGAGTGTTTAATATCAAGATGGTTCTAAAAATTTTTTACTTTTAAAGGGTGTAAAACCAGGGAAGGAAAGGACAATGGCATATTTATTTATATCCCAATCTTTCCCAAACTAGGCTACTAATAACAGAATTTAGCTCAGAAATCATATTTTTTCTATTAACCTGTACCTATATCTATGGGTGTAAATACCAAAAAGGCAATACATATCTCCCCTTTAGGATTTGATTCGGTAAAAACTTTTTTTCTATTTTAGTAGCGTTGCAATTATATAATTCGGGTGTAAACTGTAAATAACGCTATTTGTTCATGTGTGATGGTCAGACTTCAACCTATGGGTAAAAATGTCCTTGTTCTCTAACCTATTACTAAATTGGCAATTTTGTGCTAAATGTTCCTCATTTAGTAATAGTTCCTACTTCAAATTTTCATGACTCGGTGAAATGAAAAATGTATGAAAAGGGATGTTTTCACAAGACTCAAATTAATATATTTTAGCATCATTTTGTTTTTTTATTTTACATCCTTTTCATTAAATTTATATGGACAGAAAATGTAATAATAAAATAATATAGAAAATTGTGTGTGTTCGTTTACATGTTAGGGAGTAAGTAAATGTTATGGACAGTACGACGTTAAAACGTACAAAAAGACTAATTACAGAGTAGCTTTGTTTTGCTATATATAAATTTTAGCTTAATCAAATGCACATCTTAAAGGTTTTAATTATACTGCCCCTGGGGTACTAATTGTAATCACTACTTACATGGTGTTAATATGTGTTTTGCCAACTTATCCTTACACTCTTATAAATAATACCCAGCAAATTTAACATAATTGACATATTTTTCTTTTAAAAATGTATCCTTTAAAACTTCCCAACTCTCTTTTTAAACAACTTCAAACAGCAATTGATAAATAATTATATACTCATACCTAATTACTATAGTTTCTACTGTTCTTCATGTTGTTACGCTACTAATGAATTCAAGTGTTCTTGTTTATTAGCGAAATTCTATTATATAAAGTAGTAAGGGTCTGAATCTTAAGTTCTCAATAACTACGGAACCGATTGGATCATTATTTTAGGGAAGTTTCATATAGGTCCTTTGGTGGTTTTAGGTTATTTTCATGTTAGCTTAAGTTACCAAAAAGGCATTAATCCCCTAACCTTAATTTTTTTCGCTCCAAAAATCTGTTACCCAAAGATGCATTTTAATTAGCAACATTAATTGCTTTGGTTCCTTGCCAAATGATTCTCTTTTAAATTGGACCTTTTGAAAATATTTTAATATTTTTATTTATGTTACAAAGCAAATGACAAAATAAACATAATTTTTGTTATTCCACTAATATTTAGCAGTTTTAGGTAACAAACGTAAATATTTATATTTACAAAAATGCGCAAAAAATATTCTTGATATTCTAGTTGATTAAAGAGTAGCTGCGATAATAAAAAAGTTGTATGCATATTTAAGCATGTTTTAGCTACATGAATATAAAAAAGAAAAATGCCCCAAAGCTCAAAGTCTTTTATTCATCAATTTGTACATTTTTTATGCTAAATTACCGTAATCAAATTAACAAGAATCATTTTAACCAAACAAATATTTACATTAAAGTTATACTTATCTTTACATTGGTCTATTTCTCAAATAGATGGGATTATCTTCCATATTGATTTACCTACCAAAGATTATTTGTTTAGTAACCAGCGACTATGCCTCCAAAGGCCTCTAGGGGCACTTGAGGGTAATGGAGGGGGAGGTAAATCGATCCTTTACTTTCAAATTTAATTTTAAGGAGAAGGATTAAATAAAATATCTTTTTTGGAGGTGGGATTTTTTCCAGGAAACATTTTAATAAATAATTAACCTTCCCTAGACCTTTAAGGAGCATTATTGTAACAATATCGGTTCATCGGTTAGCGAGATCTTAAACTACAGACAGAGCACAGACGTTTATATTATCATTAAACCTATGACGTAATACATATTTACAGACACAAATAGATAAGGGTAAAGTATTGATCTTCTACTCTTCAAAGCAAAACCTTCTCTATATTGATATTAGAGTAATCATCTAAATTAGTCTAATTTAATTTATACAGACAAAAGACCTTTTTATTAGAATGTTTTATCTTTGTTTGTTTGGGTGGCCAGTTCAGGGCTCTAAAAGGATAAGACAATGTTCAATAAATTGATGTATATCCATAATGAGTATACACCAAATTACCCCTTCTGTAGATTAAAATTAGTAATTGAAACGCTTGAACACTCATTTTAATGAAGCCCCAAAGTTGTTAAGCTAACGAATAAAAAAACTTTATTTCAAACTTTTAGGACTTTTGTATTAATCATCCCATTGTCCCCTCCCTCTCTCTGTCAGTTTAAATTTCAAGTATTGCATCTTTAAATTCCAATGAAATTATTTAAACTGTAAAAAACTAGGGGAGAGTTTTAAGAAATCTTCAACATTTACTTGGTTTCTAGGGGTGAAAGCTTTGAATGGTTGAATCATACATCACAATAAGAATTAAGGCATAAAAAACAATTTTTGTAGGTATTATCAACAAATCATATAAAATTTTGTTTTCTTTTAATGTCATATAGAAACATCAAATATTTGAAGATTCATTCATTTTATGTGACTTTAATGTTTCAATGGACGAACGAATCTTAAAAAGCTTGGGAACTAAAAATGACTAAATTTTATATTTAAAAAATGCAAATAATGAAGGATCATTATAAACCTGTTGTGCAACTTTTTTTTTAATGTTGAAAGAATGCTAATTTAGTTATCAAAAATGTTGTTACGATAGAAATATGTACATTTTCTTATCAAGATTATTATTAGGATTTTAATTAATTTAAGATTGCACTTGAAAGAGAAGTGTTTCGTCACTTTATTTGTAAGAAATTTTTAAATTTTAAATTATTATACAGTGTAAAGTAAGAAATAAAATTTATAATTTTTAGTCTAATGTTAAACACATGATTTATTGAGAATACCAACCATAAACAAAACATTTTGGCCTAACTCTAATTCCTATAAATTATGAGTTATTATTCAAACACATTTTTGTCGCGAAAGCTGTTTAATATTCAACTTTTTTTTATGCATAAGCAGCATTTTATAAGCGAAGCTATTATTATGTCTTTTTAACCGTTTGTCAATGCATTTTTCTTTACATTTCAAAAAACATCTAAATTGGGTTCTAGTTGGGTGCTTTCCGACAAAGTGCCTATAGAGCACTGAACCCACCTCCAATCCTTATCTTAAAAATGCTATGCTCTTCAAACCTTCCTTGTTTTCTGAATGTTAAATGCAACTGTATTTTGCATTTGAAGGTACATCAATAATTCACACTAAAAACAAAGAAATAAAATATCCAAAATTAGCGCAGCAATAACAAGCCAAGGCTTACAAAGTGTGTTTATTTTAATAGGACAAAAGTATTGCTTAATTTGGCCCACTTATCATTGACAGAAGTAAATTATCAATATCCCATTTTCTTCATTGACGAGGGGCATTGATTATTAACTTATGTCAATGATAAGTGGGTTAAATTAAGCAATACTTTTGTGATAATAAGAATAAAAACACTGCAGTATTGAAATTTTAGCTTGCATTATCAATAAATTACTAAATTTCTAATTATGGGCCATTTTACAAAGAGTATCTGCGTTGGTAATAAAATTTTATAACATCAAATGAATGCATTAAAAAGCTTTAACCTTTAGTCATAGTCTTTAACCCATCGATTGTCTTATCTTAAAAGTGGTCATTTGATTGATTCTTTATTGTTTCCAATCGTAGATTAAGTGGCGCAGCTACTCTATAAGAAAAGTGTGTCTAAACGTCTAAAAACTTATGGACATAATGGTCCTTGTTATATCATCAATAAATCATTATTTTGAGGAAAGAGGAGGATTTTTACATTATGAAAAAATCCATAGAATTAATTAAGATTAAATCACGCTTTTCCCAAAAGTCGTTAATCTCATTTACAGCCCTATCTATAAAAAGATGATTTTTCTCAACACCAAAAATTGGCAGATAGTAATCTTAAACAAGATTTTTTATTCACATAACAAAATGGCGCGGTTTGTTCAAACTTTAACCATTCATGGTTCACAATTTTAAAGGCCTATGTCATCGTTTTATATTGTTCATTTGACTATTTGTAATGAAATACAATATGAAGTTTTTTGGTCATGCTATTTCTCTTTTTATTTGGAAGTATTAACCATAATTGTCTAAAATAATTTATATACATAAAAAGAACACTAAACTAAAATACAGTAAAATGTTATATCAATCATATGTTGAATCAACTGTATAGGTTTCTTGAAAAGTAAAAAACGTGCAAATCTAAGATCTTTAATACAAATAAAATACAATATTCTAACTAAAAATAAATGCCAAAAATGATTTACATTTACTTTTAAAATTGAATATTTTGTTTGAAAAATCATTGAAATACAATAAGTACTTTTTACTTCAATACTTAACGCTTTTCTGCAAAATTAAAAAGTGACCGAATACTTTGAAAAGCAATAAAAAAAAGGCCGCCTGTAGTTTTAGCGCTCATTTCCTTCGTGTTAAAGCAATTTTGGAAAAGAACTTGCTAATTCCCATTTAGAAATGCAGCTACTCTATAGCTGGAACTTGACTGTTCTGAAGAGTTTATGTAAGTTACTTTAGAATCTATAAAATTGTACTGGGATTGAATAATTGATCAATGTTGTTAATATTTATACTTCTTAAAGGCATAAATGTAATTATTAAAATAGAAATAATGTCAAGATTCAATATATTTGTTATATTACGTAGGAGGAAAAAGTATGTCTCTTAGAATATTTATCTCTAATCTTTATGCATACCTAACTAAAATAAAAGCTATCCTAACAATTTCACCCCTAATCAATGTTTTTAATTTATGCTAATTTGCTAAAACAAGGAAGATTAAATCCAAATAAAAAATTGTTCTGTTTAAAGAATAATTATGTTATTGTAGTTATGCTAAGTCGATAAGACAATAAGACATGAAGTCGATGTAAAGAAAAAGGAAATGCTCTTTGATAAACACACGTAAAAAAGGTTTTTCCATATTCCTATAAGCTTTTTATTTCATACTTCTAGTTTTTGCAACCGTTACATCTTTCCAATTTCTTGTTTAAAGAAAGATTATAGCGTAGCTTTGCTACAAAACGGTCCTAATTAAACGTACAGGTGAAGGCCACTTTTTGTTCCATGCAAAAAAAATACAAAATTAGGCGCGTTAAAATATTTTGGTTATTCTAATCGCGAGTTAAACAATTATAATCTACCCTCTTATTTTTTTCAAGAGCTGTATTTTATGTTAGTTTTGGAAAAGGTTAAGTAAGTAGGAGAACCCATTAGGGTTAGAGCACTTTGGAGGGTCAAAAATCAATAATTTGAATAAAATCAAGATGTGGGGTTGGCGTATCTATGATCCAACTGTTTACTGAAGAGGGATTTTACCCATATTTTTGTTTCGTGACCTAGTGAATTACACCAAAATATGTAACATCCTTTTTCATACCTTCAATTCTTGTGTTTTAAATAAACCATTTGTAAAAGCGTGGCTTCTCTTTAAGTATTTAAAATAGAAATAAATTTGTGTCCAAATGAAAACTTTTATTTTACATATATCATATAATTAAGCACAAAAATTGTACATATTTGTCATTGCTGTCCTACATTTAGTCAATTGCGAACATTTTTCATCAAAGTTAGGGCAAATTTTCCTCAAAATTTTACAAAAATTCACCCTATGCTTTCTGAACTAAATTGTAAGCAATTGATATAGGAATGATAGATCAATGGTCTATAAAAAAATCTTCCCCAAATAATTATGAGAGCAATTCATTTAAATGACAAGGAAAATAAATGAATGCAGATAAATTATCGCCCATAGTCTTATCCCCAGATTCCTGAGTTTTAATGAAGTGCATACTTGAATGACACAAACACGAGTGGTCATTTCAAACATTTTTGCCTTAGGCTTAATATTCAGGCATATAAAGGGATAAGACAATTGCCGATAAATCCATGTACATCCCTCATGATGATACATAAAATTACCCCGTATGTAGATTATAACCAGTGATTGAAACGTAGAGACACAGAACTTAATAAACCAACCAATCTCAATTCAATAAAAAGTCCCCAAAGTTGTTGAGCCAACGAATCAGTAAACGTTACTATAAAACTTTGGGGACAAGTTAAAAAAAATCAAATGTCCCCTCCCTCCCTGCTTAATATTACAACATTGATGCAGGGTTGGGACAATGGGGTAAATTATTCTTCTATTAAATTTTCTGGGTTGATTCTGCCTTTTGTAGTTGTAATATTATAAGAAATAGATAAATTATATATTAATATACCTCCTCCCCTCTCTCCATGATATTTAGGACACAGCTCATAAATGAAATCTTATTATCTTGATAATTTTGATATGATGTTCTTTAAAATTAGCAAATTTTGTTGTTTTATATATTTACATAAGTCAGACAACCAACAATTTGATTGCTCGACCTTGTCTTAACTGTGCTATTTAATTAGATAGACCTCATTATAAGCAAAGACATTCTCTTTACTTTTATTCTATTCTATGTAAATTTTTGCAAATTTTATCTAATTTTGATATGTAAGTTTATATAAATGCATATAATAAGCCAATTAACTATGGTCATGACATTAAAATGATACATTTTACATTATTATCACATAGAATTATTATCTTTTACTCACATCATAAAGACATTAGAGGCTCAAAACCACAAATTTCGTGTGCTTTTGGTTTTCATAGATTTTTAAAAACAATTTTCATATTAAAAAGTCATTTTTATAGTGGTAGAAAGCATTTTTAGAATATGTTTATAAGTAGCGCAACAATAAAAAATCACACAATATTAGACAAAAGAAAATTATATTTTATAATAATAGTTACTTATCGCATCGTATTATAGACAGCTTTTCCCCGATATTAAAATGAAGAACCACTTTTTTTATCAGGTCTAAGAAAACTAGTTTTAATTTTAATATTCGTGGAAAATTGTCTGTAATACGATGTTAAACATGATTTTTCAATATGGTTTAGAACCGGTTCTATTAAAGGGGATAGCAATCGGTTATTATTCCTGATTATTATCTATTTATGCTTGTAACGTTGTTTAAAGAAGGTTTTGTCTACGGACAGATTAAAGTTATAGAGTAGCTTCAATATTAAAATTTATGACATTTTAGAAATAAGAATCGCCTGGATTTTTGGCCAAAGGCCCTACTTAACTTTTTATCTAAATCATTTAAACCAACTTGTTTTATTTCAGTTTTTGTCTCTTTCCATAATCTGCTTATCTTTTAATAGTTTTTAGAATTTTTTTACCTTTTTAAGAAATGGCGGATTTTCTTTCAATATTTGATTTAAGATATATTTTTCATAAATTCTGTTTTATAGACAATTTTGATTGATTTTCTAAATATTTTTTCAATGTTTCTATAAATCAAAGTTATTTCAATTAAATGATTAATTGCCGAAATTTTATAAAATTAAAAGGTTTTGTGAATTTTATATTTATACAAAATATAATCTTACAATCTTCAAGAAATTCCAACGAAACAAGGAAGATATTATACATTAAAGCGAAGCTCAATAAATCAAACAAAAATTACAAACAACTAATATTTTAAGTACTATTTCTCAAATTCAACAAGTTGTAATAATAACATAATTATTTAAATTCTTTGATAATAGCTTTTTGTCAATAAAAAATCTCCTTGCTTTACACACTGAGCTATCCGTAAGGAAGGATACACCAAATGTATAAAAGCTGAATGCCAAAAAAATGTAAAGATATAGAACTGTAGAGTCATAAAGTAAATATTGAATGTTATTTGAGTAGACATACTT
>LS057476.1:0-10897 GCA_900241095.1 Acartia tonsa
TTTTTATTTCTTTTTTTATCTTTTTTAAAAAATTTATAAAATTCAGTTAGAGAGAGAGAGAGAGATATAAATAGAGAGAAAGAAAGAAAGAGAGAGAAAGGCTAGGGAATACGAGAAAAAAAAAGAGAGAAGAAAAAAAAAGAGAGAGAGAGAGAGGGAGAAAGAGAGAGAAAGATAGAAAGAGAGAGAAAGGCGAGGGAATACGGGAAAAAGAGGAAAAAAGAGAGAGGAAAAAAAATTTATATTATGTGTCCTATTATATAAAGTATTAAGTGTTTTTTTTCTGTAGTTTAAGATTTAGATTTAGATTTTCCATTGAGTATCCAATTTTATGAAAGCTTCACATAGGTCCCTTTGTAGTTTTAGGTTATTTTTCTGCTTTACATACCACTCCGAATACAGAGCTCCTAGATGCTAGGGGCGTAACCTGTAATATGTTTACAAAAATCCTTATAATAAAGTAACAGGATATCGGTTTGTCTCTCTGGTTGTCTGTACCAAAGGATATTGCTAACCGCTGAACCGTTATGGTTCTCCTTTACAGGGTAGCTTTTCATAGGTCCCAGGAAGGTTTATAACTATTTTCAGAGAGGATTCCACCACCCTCCCAAGAGTAATAGCTCCTAAAAAAATCATCCTCCCCCCCCCCTATAAAATTCAAAAATCAAAATTTTTCTAAAACTAAAAATAAATCTTAAATAAAAATTGGGTTATCCAATTAAACTCCCCCCTTATCAAGTGCCCTCTAGAGACACCTAGGGGAATGGCCGCTAGTTAAAAATAAAGTAATAATTTTCTTTAGTATTAGATAAGACAGTACGATTTGATTAAGCAAAACTTTTCTTCATTTCTTTAACAAAACATCACTGGCGCTTCCCTAAAAGTGCATTTCGAGCACTGCAACACCTCCCCTTCTATTTCTGATCAAATTTGACTCTTTCTCTCTTTTTTATGACCACAGAATATTTTATCTGTAGCTTACTTTGTCTCTTTGTCCATCTTTAATTTCTTTGTGCTTCGCTACTTGTGAATGTTGTCATTCTTGTTATATTTTGATTACCAAATGCACACAACCCTAATTGGCTACATGAATGGATATATGATATCCGTGGATTTATTGACAGAAAAAAGTGTCGTTAATTTAGCGTGCTAATATTGAACTTATTTATTGGTCAGTTCGTTCATCCAGTAGAAGAGGAGGGGATGGGATACAGTGGGAGGATGGAAGTTATTTTAGCAAGCTACAAAAATTACTTTATCAGAGTACATGCAAATCTGGTCCAACATCCAAGTAATAATAAATCGATTGGCTACATGTAGTCTCATGTGTTAATAAGAAATAAGATAGCTAATCTTTTACATTTAACTTAAGGATATGACAATAAAGGATAAAAAATCTCTATTAGTAGATCACTTTTCTCCATGACTTTAGTCCCTGGGAGGAGCTGTATCACTACAGGAATCCCATATGCCTTACTAAACTAACCTAAAACAAAATAGTAAAATAAACGGGAATAGTCCCTTTCGTAACATCTCCCCATAAGGGGCGATGCGTCGTATTTTTAAAATGGCTTTTTATAGGTTAGGTTAGGTTATATTGGGTTAGGTGATTGGCCCACAGGTTTAGGTAATTGGCCCCGCAGGGTTAGAGCCCCCCGCAGGGGCTAGAAACAGGAGAAAATCTACTTTGAAAAATACAAAGAATCGCCCCATAAGGTCCGATGTTACGAAAGGGACTATACCCAAATAAACTTTTTTAAAAGCATGATTGGATAGTTGTGCCCTTTCCCCTCTAAAATTGTTTATACAGTTAAATACTGACAAACGGACATACCCTAGTTATAGAGAAGCTGTGCTACATAAATAATCTCTTCTTATTTTCGCGAATTGGACGCACAAATGATTTAGCAGGGAGGGAAGGATTATTAAAGTTTGGATTGTAATATACACTGGTACCCAAAGTTTTATTAACTTTATTGAATTTTGATTGGTAATCTGCTCCAAACTAGTACAAAGTGTCCAAACTTTCAACCAATAATTGATGTTCAGATGGGGTAACTTTATTTATCATCATTTTTCTTAAAATCCCTGTAATTAATGCTGTATAACACATTAGTCTTCAATGTTTTCTTATCCGTAGGCTCATCAACTTCGGGGACTGTTATTGAATTTTGATTGATTAAGTCCTTAAGTTGAGTGTCCAAAAGTTTAAACCACTAATTGTAATCTACCGAAGGCCTAATTTTGTGTATCATCTTTGGGGATGTACATCAATTTATCGTTCATTGTCCTATCCCTTTAGATCCCTGAGTGAAAGGGGTGAACGATGATGTACTATGTTCTAGTGTGTATTCATTACCGCATAGCATCATATTCCGCATATATTGTTTCATATTTGTGAAAATAATCAAATACACCAGAGTGTTTATTACCAGGGACTTAAAGGGATAAGACATATTAATATACACCCTTAATGATTATAAACATAATTACTCCTTATGTAGACTACAAATAGTGATTAAAACGTTTGAAAACTCAACTTAGTGAAACAACCAATTAAAATTCAATAAAAGTCTCCAAAGTTGTTCAGTCAACGAAGACTTTTGGGACAATAAGCAGCCCAATATCCCCTCTCCTTCCCTGGTTTGTCACCCTAGAACAGCTAAACCCCATTAGGCTTTTAGGGGGAGGGGAGGGGGGATTTTCAAAGGGTAGATAGTCGAGCCTCATCTTTCCATTTTAATTTGAAAAGAAAAACAAAAATTTCTCAAGGGTTTTTTTCAGGAGCGATTTCTCTTTTAGGTACCAAAAGTTTTACATTTTAGTACATTTGAACTGAATGTTTTGCTCTGTCATCTTCGTATATTTGGTTTAAGCATTATCTAACAGACTACCAACCCTTTTGATTGGAGTTATTATCTGGAAGTCTTTATTAAGCATTATTTTTAGTTCGCGGAATTGGATTCACACCACTATTATGATTATGTTATGATTCTTAATAATTTAATAATAATGCGATAAGATAATAGACAAAATAATCGAAGAATTTACTTTGATGCTTTTGTGGATCTAAAATGGGGGAGGTGAAATATAAACCCCAAACTTAATCACAACACTATGAGGGTTGGAATACAAATTTTCAATCTTGAATGGGTCATACAAATTAACAGTGTTCAAACTTTTCTGTCAACAAATTTTACTTACAGAAAAATGTTATTATGTTTGTCATAAATAGTGATGTACATCAATTTATCGCCTATTGTCTTATCCCTTAAGATCCCTGATAGTATATATAATTAATTTGAACACTCTATGAATACTCTAGAGCATAAAAATAAAATATTATGATAACAATTTAAAACCTATTTTAACCAGTCGGAATTAGTACACATTGCTGATTTGTCTTATAAAAGAGAAGTCCTTCTTACACTTTAAACAAAATTTAAACACTTTAAAGTGATTTTATCAATAAAACAATACTTTTAATTTGTGATTTAAGCTTAAAATGAATACATTCAAAGTTGTTGAAAAAGTTATCAAGTTAGAAGAAGGATCGACTAATTCAACTGATTCTGTTACTGTAGAACCATCTTTTAATGACTTAAGGCAGAGTATATTTAACAAATATTTCATTTTAAAAAATATTTATAATTTTTATATACTGGTACACAAAGTTTTAAAAAATATTATCTTAATCGCCAGAGATCTTAAGATATAAGACAATTTGATCTACCTATTGATCATGAAACAAAATTAACCCTATTCCACTTTATTAGTTAAAAAGTTTGAACAATACCACTTTTAAACTAACCAATGAAAGTTAAACAAAAGTGCCTAAATTTATAGTTCTTTTTCCCTCTCTCCCTGGGAATATTTTCAAAAAAATAATTACAAATTGTATACTATTATACAGGTAACCAAAGTTTTATAAAAAAAAAACTTTCATCTTCTTCGTTGGCTAAAAATCTTTGGTTTCTTTTTTTTAAATTGTGATTTGGTTAGTAGTGTCCAGACTTTCCAACAAATAATTTAAAACTATAGAAGGGGTAATTTTGTTTATCGGCATTGAATATGTACCTCAATCTACCGTCCTCCCTTTAGATCCCTGAATAACATTCCCTAATTAACATAATACTAAAATAATACTTGTCTTAACTAAACTTATCCCAGTAAAAAACTCAAGCTACTTCATTTCTAAATATGTTTCTCGTATTCATTCGAATCCGGTGGATAGGAACCGGTTCTCATCCATACGAAAAAAAACTATGTCTAGCATAGTATTATATCCAGCTTTCTACGAATATAAAAATGTACAATCATAAGATTGAAACCAGTTTTTTTAGCCGGTGCCTCGGCACCTAGGGGCTAAAAAACTAGTTTTAGTCTTATAAATGTACATTCTATATCCACGGAAAGCCGTTTATAATACGATGCGAGAAATAACTATTATTATCAAAATTTTCGAAAGGAGACATATTTCCTCATCAGGGCCTAAAATTATAACAATTTATAAGTTTTTCATGCACCAAATCAATAATTTTTCAAATATTCAATAGAATTATCAATAAAGAACAACATTTTTGATGATTCAAAAGTCTAAATGAAGCTTGCCAAGAGGAAAAAATTCCTAGTTAAATATACCTACAACTTAAGATATCAGCTGCCCATATTCTTTGGACTCCTGGCTGTTTTTACAATAGTCGCTGTTCTGTATGCTGTGCTCAAAGAATTTGACATCGGGAAGAGTGGATTCAAAACTGCAAATATTCTAAACTTCATTACCAGAAAGCATAACTCAACCAAGCATGAAATTGAGCTAGAAAAGAGAAATTCAGAATTCTGGATTCATAGAAACTAAAGAAACTAGTTACAAAGCTAAAAAGTAAAAAATCTCCAATTTTAAAAATGTAATATTTGAATTTTTGAAGAAAAACCTATATAACTTGTAAATTGATTTGTAAATAAATTTTTAATTCATATTGTTATAACTTATTTATACGTAATATATAGCCTAAAACCTTTCTGGTCCAATACTAAACCGTTTACAAGATCTTATTGACAACATTATTACATAAATATATATACCCCACTTCGCCGCTTTTTGAGAAGAGAAAAAGGGGAAGGGGGGTATTACTGTCCAACCAACAAAGAAAATAGCTTAAAACCGGCCATGGGATGACTTAACAAGTAGATATATTCCTTGTTAATCGGTTAATAACTGAGATCTTAAGCTTTGCACATAAAGACGTTGGTCTATTTGGATTATATAAATTATTGGAATAATATGGCTGCCATCAATACCCCTTTTGGTTGAATCTTTATAGAACTAATAATATTTCATTATAAAATTGATATGGTTACCTTTGCATAAAAGTAATAGGATGTCTATGTCTGTCTGTTTGTGTGTTAGTAGCTTAAGAACTTACTATCCGCTAGACCGATATGGTTCTCTTTTACAGTAAGGGGGGGTTAGGAAAATAGTCTAAAACCACAACAAAACATTTCTAGAGCTCCGATGAAAAGTACAACCCTTTCGGTCCAGCAATATCCAAAATCTTTGGAAAATAAAAAATTACTACTTTATATTACAGGATATATAAAATGGACATTACTTATGAACAATATATCAATTTTTTGTGATAAGAACTATCCCTTCTTTTGGGGTGGGGGAGGGAGGGTAAAAGGGTGTTTACCCCCCTCAATCTATAAAATCCCCTATTTTACTTCACTTACAGAAAAGCTTCGACGTCCTTGCACCTTTGAACATAACCATTTTTGTTTTATTTCAGAAAATCTGGACCCGCCGCTGAAATTTGAAGATATTGTCGACAGGAATAGTTTTTTTTTACATATTTCTCAAATTAAAAGTAGCGAAACTACTCTATAATTATAGATTTCCGTGTGTCTGTCCGTCAGGGACATATATTTAAATTTAGATTCAAAAGTTCTTCTTAAAGATGGTCTTTCAACCATCAAATCTGATCTACAGACAGGGTAATTTTGTTTATCATCATTAGAATGTATACCAATTTATCGCCCAGTGTTCAATCCCTTGGGATCTCAGAAAAACAATTATTTGATTGCACGACTTTTGTCCTGAAGTCCTAAGAGTAGTATTATTTTGACTAATCTAATTTTTCAAATTATGTACTTTTAACATTATTGAAAGAAATTTAATATTCAAAAAGAAAGTAATTTTTCAATTTTTCTTATCAATTTTGAATTAAACTTTACATTATTGAAAATTAGAAAGTTTTAAAATCCAAATTACTTAAATGAGGACTAATTATGAGCACTAGCAAATTGGAAGATTGAAAAAAATGGGTTGATTTTAACCCTCTTCCATTCCAGCCAACAGCGCCCTGTAACAGTTACCTTTAATAAGTTGTCCTAAAATTAACTAGGAATAGTTATTTATCCCATAGTAATAAAAACAGCTTTCTGCAGAAAATAAAATAAAACGTTATTAGATTAATTCTAGTTTTGTCGACCCCAAAAAGCCTAAGGCCTAAGGCCAATAAAACTGTTGTTAATTCTATTATTTTCATTTTTAGTTTGTACCAAATTGTCTATAAAACGATACGATACACGATTTTTCAGAATGGAAAATTTATTACGGCCAATAATCTCCACCCCTCGGTTCATTACTTTTCAATCAATAATTTTAATTTTCAGAAGGGTTATTTTTGTTTATCATTATTGGGGATGTACATTACATCAATTTTATCAACCGTGGTCTTATCCTGTAAGATCACCACAAATAACGAAAGTACGAAAGTTAGAAAACATAAGGGGTTGTTATGCTCGGCCATCGGTCCTTCGGGGATAACAAAACTGGGGTTGATCTTATGATTTTTTTATTAAATAAAACTAGTGGTTGAAATGTTTGAACACTCAACTTAATAATTCAACTAATCAAAATTCACTAAAGTCCCTAAAGATGTTATAAAACTTTGGGGACTAGTGTAATAAACAGCCCATTGTCCCTTCTCTCTCTGTTTATTCATAGCAGATAGAAAAGATACTGACATACAAAACCCAAGTACCAATATCTGATCTCAATTCAAATATGTTCATTTTTATATCAAATAGAAAAAGTATTTGAGTTATTACAAAACGTATCTCAAAATGCATAATCTACTAAAACATTCTATTTAAATTTAAACATTGGCTTCAATCGCAATATAAGGAGCGACGAAATCTTTATAATTTCCTCAATCAAAGCTTAAATCTAAGCAATTTAACTATTTATAGCTGACTTTTTTACGAATGAAATGATAAAAAACTGTATATCTGACCATAATTGTACATTTTCTAACTAATTATATGGTTGGATTGTTACTACATCGTTTTGCTATAGGTCTAATTAAGAGATTGAGGCTCTAGACTTCCTATATTGATATGATAAAAGACATTTTTGTATGGATGGGAACTGGTTCTAATCTACCGGATATTAATCGGTTTCAAATGAATATGAGAATAGTTATTTCTCGCATCGTAATATAAACAGCTTTCCGCGAATATAAAATATATAATTATAAGATTAAAACCAGATTTTAGCCCCGATATTCCTAAAGCACGGGCCAAAAAAAACGATTTACAAATACAGCAACAGACTATAGAGTTGCTTCACTCATAAAAAGTCCAACTTTCATAAAAAAATGAACTATCTGTACTATTCAGCCAATAAAAAACTGTCTGGCTGTCACATGACTTTTTATAATTCGCCGTAATTTGGATGCCCCGAATTTCGGAAGGAATTTTGGTAATTTCCTTATTCATAGAAAATTGGCGATCTTCAAAGGTTGAGTTCCAGGATATGTACAGCAGCTTTTTTTATTTGTACTTTTCATATGTATTGGAAATAATTTGGAGATTTCCCGTAAAAGCCTGATCAAGCACAGAAACCCCCTCTTTCTCATTTTAAAATAAGAATAAATGTCAATAGAAGGTGTAATTTTGTTTATTATCATTTAACATTAATTTATAGTTTATCATTGTCTTATCCCTTTAGATCCCTGAATATTTCGTTTGAATGATATACATATTTGAAACAGACTTGCAGACTTTTCTGGAAATTATTATGTGCAATAACGATTGATCATTAATATTAAACAGAATTGCTGAAGCAAGGTTTGGAAAAGATAGGACAATTCTATCTAACTAAATTTTGAGTTCTAAATGTAAAATTATTCGCATTTACAAATATTGATGCTTCACACAAGGTGCTGGTTAAGCATTAGTAACCCCCCTACCTTGAGGGGGTCAGTTTTAAAGAGGTCTTAACCCTATGGGCTAATCATTACCCAATATAACCTAATCAAACCTAACAGTAAAAAAAACGAAAAACTACCACCCCGCCCCCCTTAAATCAAAATTATTACAAAAAAAGATGGGAGGAAGGGGGGTTATCAATGCTCCCCGGGCCCTTTGGGTACTTTATGGGAAAGTCCCCAAACATATACCTACAAATATGGAGAAATGTGCAGGGAGGGAGGGGACATTAGTCTCTTTATTACACTAGTCCCCAAAGTTTTATAATAGTTGGCTTAACAACCTTGGGGACTTTTTATTGAATTTTCATTTGTAGGTTCATTAAGCTAAGTGTACAAACGTTTTAATCACTAATTGTAATCTACAGTTGGGGTAATTTTGTGTATCTTCATTGGGGATGTATATCAATTTATCAGCCATTGTCTTATCCCTTTATATCCCTGGGAGAAATATGTAAAACTGTGATGTGATAGGAAAACGTATGACAAAATGAGGCCACCAAAACCTGGAGGTAAGGTTGTTGTTTTATTAGGCAGGGAGGGGGATATTGGTCTGGTACCCAAAGTTTTATAACCAAGTTATCTTATTCGTTATTAGTATTGGGTACTTGAATTGTGATTTGTTGGTTCTTAACTAGCAGTATCCAGGCTTTTCAACCAATAATTTTGATCTTTAGAACGGGGTAATTTTGTTTATCATTATTGGGGATATTTATAAATTTATCGTCCATTGTCTTATCCCTTAATATCTGAGCTTTTAAACCAATAATTTTAATCTTGAGAATGGGGTAATTTTGTTTATCTTTATTGGGGATATTTATAAATTTATCGTCCATTGTCTTATCCCTTAAAATCTCTTGAGATACAACCGCATTTACTAACCAACACTCAATAATTTTTAAATTTTTAAAAGAATCTTGAAAATTATTTTTTTTATGTGCAAATAATCCTTCGGTAAAAACCATTTTTGAGAAAATTGTTAATAAAGAAAATATTTACATATCATTGAACTTAAAAAAAACTTATTTTTAAAACAGCATAATTGTCTAAAACATTGTATAATCAACAATATATCTGTTTTAGGGATCTTATTGGACACATATAAACATAATCACAGCCAGATTTAGTTTAGAAATTTGGAATTATCATGATAAGGAAAGGATAAAGTTTTTTCTTTATAATGGCAATTTCATTTAACTAATAGTGGTTCACAAACAAACCGACAAAAAACGACTCTTTTATGCTTATCTAAGGTCAGGTTAGGCTATGCAAGGATTAGGATAGCCCTAGAGATCTAATGCACAGAAGATTAAGGGAATTCCGCAGGAGCTATAAATATTTTCTTTTATAAAGTTTAAAATAAGGATGTCTAGCCCTTCTTATATTGAAATCAATTGGTTACTGGGTAGCCCCGAAGGGGTTAGGCATTTGAACAAAAATTCTACTCCACCCATATTTTCAATTTCTTTTAAAATAAGGGAGTGGGGATATTTGTGCTCTAAAGAAATATTGGAGGGAAGCATCCAATATATTTAATAAAACTTCATTAATTAGAAAACAATAAATGGGAATTTTTCTATTTTCTTATATAATGTAGGTACTATATAGCTATGCTTTGTCCGTCCTACGTCAAACGGTCAGAATTAATAAAGATATTTGTCTTCTCTGGATAACTAGATCAAGAAATATAAAAAAAATTAACGGAAAAACATTGGGTTAAATACTTTAGGTAATTTTAATTTAATTTCTATTGGTTGTTACTTACTAGCAGTGTCCGAACATTTCAAATAATTTGTTTATTATGATTAAAGGTGTACATCAATTTAACTGCCTTGTCTTATCGTTTTAGATCCATTAATTTATTCTATTTTCCATTTTCAAACATAAATTGCCCCCCACCCCCAAATTTCTTTACAAATTATTGTATATAAATATTATTTTATTTTGATAACCATAAAAAGATCAATTTTTTCACCTAAATTTTTATTCTTTATAAACAATGGATATACTTTTCCTTGCTTATACTACTTTTATAACATTTCTACAGATATATTTTTTGCTCTCTTGGTATAATTAAAATTTTCTATTTCATTACAAAACCCTTTTTTCAGCAAATCTTATTTCCAATCCAATTTTGCAACAATTTATTTCCATTATTTTTTTTTATGGGAAAAATATATAAAAAATTATTATTGTGTTGAGTTAACCAATATCTTTTTGTATGGATGCGTAGATTTTCTATAAGTGTTATATTCCCCCATTTTAAAAAAAAAGTGTTACATAGTCGATGTAAATGTCAGGTTTATTTAAGCTTTACTTAACGCAATGGATATATAATACGTGGATATTGTGAGGGATTCTCGTAAAGCTTCATAAAATGTTTCTCACAGGTGGATATTTTTATGACTTTACCCCATCCCCTCCCCCTCACCATGGAGGAACGAATTGACCAATAGTTTAAGTATATGTTAGTTTGTTTATTTATTACTTTAGATACGATTAGGTTAGGTTATTTGGAGTAATGAGGAGCCCCGAAGGTCAAAAATACTAACCCCGGGGGGGGGGGGGGGGGGGGGGGGGGGGGGGGGGGGGGGGGGGGGGGGGGGGGGGGGGGGGGGGGGGGG
>LS057477.1:0-10896 GCA_900241095.1 Acartia tonsa
TAAGAGGTCTACAAAAAAACCGATTGCATATCTGAATTCTATGAAAAATTTTACATCTACTACTTACTAAAAGAACCGACTAGCTATAAAAAAAATAGTTGATACACCTTCACTGAAATATATGTCTTTTGATTTGTGGAATATGCACCAAAAATTAGATGCACTGACTGAATTCTTAAACAACTCCCAAAATCAGAATTTCATATGCGTTTAGGTTATGACTATTGTATAAAAATGCACCTATCAGATTAAAAAAAAACTTAACCAACATCCAACTGATGAGGTTAAAACAAAAAAAAGGGTTGAATAGTTGAAAGTTGTATAAGAATTCTTTTAACTGATCCGTACGTTTAAAATCTGTCACCTCTGTGATTTTCTTGCACTACCTTTCATAGTGAAGCGTTGGAAAGTGTCATGTGTGACGTCATAAAAATACTCTAAATCTCTTTTTTTAGTGGTATCCTTTCTCACTACTTTTCTCATTCCTCCTTTTTAGACGTATTTTTGTGACATCACACACGACACTTTCCAGTGCTTCTTTAATAGTTTGATTTTGCCAAGTAAACTTTTATGTAACTAAACAGTCAATCATAGACTGTGAAGCAGCTAATAGTGCCTATTAAAAAATTGTATCATACAATTCAAATAACCAATGATAGGCCAGTATACATTATAATTGACCAATCGTAAAATGTATACCGGCCTATCATTGGTCATTTGTTTTGTATGTCGTCTTTTTTTTATAGGCACTATAAACTGTTTCATATATTCCTAAATATTTCATATATCAACATACCGACTTAAATTCTAGAAGTCTGACTATACCTGAAACTTTAGCGCCCACACTGCTTGTATCACTGCTGACAGAGGTTCTGTTACTGCTTGTTTCACCCACCCGGCGAGTAGCCTCGGGCTCCTACACAGTACACAATTTATGGAGTTTTAAAACATAAGAATTAGATTTATTTTTGACAAATAAGCAAACTTTGTGGGAGAAGGCTGCAATCATTGGCGAAATGGTAACTTTATGTTTAAGTCATAACTGACCAAAAAAAATATGAAAAATTCAACCCCATTAGTGACAAAAAGGTCATAAAAAACAAAAACTTTTATTTTTGGGGGGGGCTTAGTGCTGCATATTCATCACAAACCTGTTTTGATTGTCTCAATTCTAGTTTAGCTTATTCATGAGGGCATCTTAAGATTTTACTGAATTTAATATTTTTGTAAATAAATAAGTGAATTTTTGTCTATATATAAATGAAATATAGATAGATATATTTTGCATTAAAAAATAAATATATTTAGATTTCATTTTAAGTCAAAGTCTTTTATTTCTTGACATATTTTTAAACATCTTTTTTAAAGTGTCGGAAAAAATTGTAGTGTGTGACTAATATGTTGTATATTTTAATCTGTCACTTCAAGACTCAAAAATAACATATTTATCAAAAACTGCATTTTAAAATAAGTTGAAAAATAGCTACATAATTCGCTGAAATTTATTTCCCTCTGTCACAGATTTTAAGAGATAAGTCAATGGACGATCAATTAATGTTAATAAACAAAATTGAAAAATATTGGTCAAAAAGTTTGGACACTGCTAGTTTGAAATATTCAATTAAGAATTAATAAAAGTACCCAAAGTAGATCAAACTTCTGTGTACTAGTGTAATTAACTATGTCTAGTATCCCCTGCCTACTTGCTATGTCTAGTATCCCCTGCCTACTTGCTATGTCTAGTATCCCCTGCCTACTTGCTATGTCTAGTATCCCCTGCCTACTTGCTATGTCTAGTATCCCCTGCCTACTTGCTATGTCTAGTATCCCCTGCCTACTTGCTATGTCTAGTATCCCCTGCCTACTTGCTATGTGCATAATATGTTAAATGTATGAACACTCACCTGATGTAAACATTCGCTAACAGGCGTTGCAGTTGTAGCGGACTCATCTTTTTGGCTGACCGCCAACACTTTTTCGCTGTCACTTTCTGGCGCTATTGTTATCTGGCTGCTGTTATCAGCTGCAGCAGCAGCGGTTGAGACAGCTGCTTCTTGTTGCAATTTATTTTCTTATCATAGGTTTGTCAAAACATTAAAATAAAAACAGAATTATAAAACAAAAGCTTTTTAAAATGATAAGATAAATTTAAGCTAAGTTTTGCATTTAATGAAAGGGTTTGCCATTGTATTTAGCTAATTCAGAATGAATAAAAAAAGAAAGCAGCCTTTTCCATAGAAGGCTAGACAAAATCACTTATGTAGTAGCCCTATTCAACCTCCAAAAAGCTGAAACAAACCCTAGCAATATAAAGCAAATTTTCAAAACCAGCTTAAGTTTAAGTTTAGCTAAAATTGTAAAAGCATCTTACTCATCTCCATGCTAATAAAGAATGCTAAAAAAATTTCGTTGGCAAAATATTTGACATAACTCCTTTCCTAATTGAGGCCCTAAATTTTCCATGTTACCAGACATTCTCTTCTCCAGACTGTCAATATCAGCTGACATTCTCTTCTCCAAGCTCTCAATATCAGCTGACATTCTTTTCTCCAAGCTCTCAATATCAGCTGACATTCTTTTACTCTCCAAATCGGATGATAATCTTTTGCTTTCCATTGAGGCCTGGCGCATCCTCTGCTTGGATCTGATTTGGGAGTTCAAATAGATAGATATTTTATTTTGCCTCTAGATACCAATATAAGAGGGAAGAATCATATGTTACTTATCCAATGAAAGTAGTTTAACTAAGCATATAAGATGTTTAACTTAAGCTTGCTTATAAAGTAGGTCTCAAACATAATTTACATCTAGGCAGAAACCTAACAGAACATAGAGTTATTTTATTACAATGTTTTCTTATTCATTTGCTTTACTAAATTTTGGACTTTTATTGATTTTGATTGGCTGGTTCAGTAAGTTGAGTGTCCAAACGTTCCAACCACTAATTGTAATCCACAGAATGGGAAAGCAGAAAGTGTCATGCGTGACGTCATAAAAATACGTCAATTATCCATATCTTTTTAGAGTTTTCCTTTCCTACTCTCATCATTTCTTTTTAGAATTACTTTTATGACGTCCCTACAGAATCTGTAAATTTGAGGATGTACATTAATGTTTTATCTCTTTACATACCAGGTAGTTTTTCCACCTACTGAATTACCCTTACCACCTACAAAATTGGCTAATACTGATAATATTAGAACTCATTCCTGCGACGAACAGCTGGTGTAATTATCTCCACACATTCAGATCCTTGAGCACTAAAAATATAAACAATTTAACATTAACAAAAAAACTAAAAAACAATAAATTATTTCTTTAAGTTACAAATATACCTAGATTATCTAAAATTGCATTATTTAACAAACAGAAATACTGCAACGTTTAAATCATAGTGTAGATAACCAAAATAAAAAAAAACAATACCTGAAAATTCTAACAATTTTGACTCCAACGTTTCTCAGGGCAATGGAATGAAGGTTTAGGTCTTTTAACTTTTGGAATATATCATATTTATCCTGTACAAATGACTTTAAGTACCTAAAAACATGTTTGCTCTATAAATTGCATACATAGAATCAGATAAAATAATTTGTAAAATTATCCTGCAATATTTTAATGCTTCATGAAAAAATTAGTGGCTTCGTCCCTACCCTCTAGAAGTAATGGGTAGTCCATTAGTAGAAGTAGTAATATTATAGAAAGTTTTGTATAGCTTTTCTTTCACAGCATTTATGTAGCTACAATCAAACGTCTAATTTTTATTAGTTATAAAAAGAGATACTGCAATAATTTAATGATTTTGTAAGAAAAGTCATTGTGCCTGATCTTTAGCAGCAACAATACTTTCTACCAATTTCACATTGTTTTTGATGATTTTGCTGCAGGCATACTCTTGACTTTGTCTAATGTTGGTCAGATTTGCTGAGATATTTTCTAATATCTGGTCTTTCGATAAATCTAAAATTGAAATTTTGAAATCATTTTTAAAGGAATTTTAAATTAATAAGAAATGTAATTAACCATCATTATATTTTAAATGTAATTTCTCTGATCCATATTGTTTTCAGTAGTTCTTTTTCCAAATGAATTATGAATTTACTTACCTAAGCATTTTTCATCCATGCCATCAAAGAAGAGATAGCCTAGTTCTTTTTCTTCCAACTTTCTAACTAGATATCCAAGTTCTTTTTTATTCAATTTTGCTTTCAGAATCTCACTATCTACATTTTTAGATAACTCTGTGCTTAGCAGTTTCATTGTTTGAGCATGTAAGTTGGAAAATTTGGGATGAGAGGCAATAAACTGAAGATTTCTTTTAAAGTTTTCAATGGTTTCATTTGCTTGTTGAATTTCAGCTGGGGATTTAGATTTTGATAATCTTGAAAAGAAGTCCAGACCATGTCTAGATTGGTCTTCTTTATTTTCAGGTTTAGCAATTTCTTCTTTAACAGTTTCCTTAACATTATCACTTGAAATTTTAATCTCATGAATGTTCTTTTCTTCAACAGCCTCATCTTTAGTTAAGTTTCCAGTAACTTCAATTTTAGTTTCACAAATAGACTTCTCCTCTGTTTTTGCTTCTGGTAGGTTATCTGTTGTATTATTTGGTATATTTGCTTCTTCAATAGTCTTCTCAGGATTTTGTAATTTTCCATCAACTATATTTTCACCAAGAGTAGCATTAGTGTCGCTTTCAACTATGATATTTACATTTGTGACACTTTCAATGGGATTTTCTACAACTTCTTTGATCGTTTCTCCTTGAAGTTTTTCTGTCATCAAATTAATTTCTTTAAAGTCATTTTCACCTTCCCTGTCTGATTTATTCAAGTTCTGTTCATCCTCTACAGACTTTTCAAATTCTACAAAAAATCACACATGAATATTTACTAAAAAGGTTGTTTAAATATTTTTCCCCTACTATTTTGTCATAAAACAATCAATATAACTAATTTAAAATAAATAAGTTACCTGAATTTTCATGCATTTGATTTTCTCCCTCAATCTTTGATTCAACATTCAAAGAACTTTGAAATTGGATGTGGATAGATTCAATAACTTCAGGGGTATAATCAACAAGATATGAATCAATCAAAGATTGTTCAAACTCATATTGAGCTCTAATGTCATCAATTATGATTAATTCTGTCTGAGAGCATGGTCTAGCAATATCTTCAACAACAACTAAAGATTCCTCCTTATTTTCATCAAGGTAAATCACAGTTTCAGCACAACTCTCAAAACTTTCTACAGATATAGTATCAGCATCTTTTGTTTCATCATTTTGATTGTTTTCTAAATTACCTGATGAGGAACAATCCTCAAATTTAAAATTTTTTTCATCATTGTAGAATTCAGAGCAAGCATCTTCAAATACTTGATGCTTCTCAACATCTTCAGTTATTTCTTCAATTAAATCAGTAAAGTGATCTTCAATAGCTTTTGTATCAATTGTTTTGACTTCTTCTTGTTCTTTCTCTCTGTTATAATCACCTCTTCTAAATTCATCATTGGAAGAATCTTTTAATTCTACTTCATCATTTGGTTTATCCATGCTGTCATCAACATGGGAAACTTGAGTTTTAGATTCTTCAATTGAAATTTCTACAGGCATTTCTTCATTATTTTTTGATTCTATATTTATATCATCCTGTAAGCCAGTATTTTCTTCCTTAGTAGATTTAAATTCTTCACATTTTTTTACTTCTATTTCAATGATTTCTACTACTTCTGTTACTTCAGAAGAAAAAGTTGATTCCTTTGAATTAATTGACTCAAATGATTCAATGATATCATTACTGGTAATAACTATCTCTTCAGATATCTCTTCTTTTTCTAGTATATTTTCCTTGGACAATTTTCCAGTTTCAATTGCTTCTAAAGCTTCAACCTCTTCAACGTGAGTTGCCCATGATAATCTACTCTCACAGGTCTGAGAATCTGCATCACTTACATTTGCTTTTTCCACTTCTTCACTAGTACTTTCTAATTTTATTTCTAGCTCTTCAACTAAAGAATCAGGAGTCTCTGGTTTGTCAGACACTTGTGGAGGGGTTACAAAGATAGAAATATCATTATTTATTATTTCTTCTTTTACTGATTCCTGTGCACTTTCTGTAGGTAATTCTTCTGTAATTGAAATTTCTTTGATAGTGCCAAGAGATGGCTCCAATATGGTACAATCTTCTACTTGTTGTGTCATCATAACAGCTTCAGCTTCAACTGATTCCTTTACAGCTTCAGCATCTGTGCTTTTATTTTCATTGGAACTTGACTCTACAACAATTTCATGTTTATTGACTTCCTCTACAAATGTCATTAATTCTTCTTCTTCTTTATCTAGTTCTTCTACAAAAACAGAATCAATTGATCCAGTAGTTGATTGAGTATCTAATTCAGATCCTTTACTTTCTGTAGATTCTGATTTAGTCAACTTTTTACTAGTTCCAGCCTTGCTTATGCTAGATTTTTTGGTTGCTGGAGATCCTTTGCTTAATTTTTTAGCTTTTGCCAGAGGTGACTCTTTTGACTTTTTTGCTTTGTTTAATGGTGATTCTTTCTTACTAACACCTTTTAATTTTGATTCAGGACTTTCACTAACAGACTTACTTTTTTCTTTTGACTTTTCATCCTGCTTTAGTTGAGTTTGACTTTCAGTGGCAGCAGGCACTGGAGCTAATCTTGAGAAAAAACCCATGTTATGGCGCCTTTGAACAGTTTTGACTGGAAGTGGTGGAGGTACTTCATTTTCATCTAAATCTGCCTGATTACCACTTGAAACATCAATCTCTTCAGATGTTGATGCTCCCTTTTCTTTAGTTTCTATTTCAAGAATTTCATTGTTTGTAGTCTTTTCTGCTAAAGTTGCTGATTTATTATCTGCAGAAGCTAAATTGGGATTCATATTATCTTCATCCTTTGATTCTATATATGTTGTTAGTTCTTCACTTTTAATTTGATCATCTTCAACAACAACTTCTTTAACGGATTCAATGACTACATCATCAGATATTTCTGTCAATTCGGTATCCTCTGTGAATTTTGATTCTTCAGTAAGTTCCTTAGATGATTCAGACTGTGATTGTCCATATGTTGTAGGGTCTACTGAATCACCTTCAGATGTCAAATTAGAATTCTTTGATTCTATACTTTCTAGTTCTATCTTATTTTCCTCATTAACAATTGAACATACTTCACTGTCCATATTAGGACTTTCTTCAGATCCTTCAACATTTATTGAGCTAGATTCTGGTGTTATCAAATTGTCTAAGTCAATTTCAAGTTCTGAAATGTTGATATTAGATTTATTGTTAGATGCTTCTTTTATATTTTCTTCTTGATTTTCAACACTAATATTTAAGGTATCTTTATTATCAGTTTGAAATGTTTCCTCTACTATAATTTCTGAAGTATTTTTCAATTCCTTCTCCTTTAATTCATCCTCTTTTAAATCTTGAAGATCTTTATCATCAATTACTTCCCATGTTTCTAATTCATTCTCAGAGTCTACTTTATCATCTAGAGTGTGCTTTGTTTGTGATGTTTCTTGTTCAGTTATATTATCTTCCACTGCTGAACATGCTTCATTGGTAGAAGTAGTCAAATGACCACTTTCTTGATTTTCTGTAACATCTTCTTCATGTGTAATATCTGTGCTTCTACTTCCAACTTCTGAAGCATCATCTTTAGTTTCAGTTACTTTTTGAGAGCCATGTTCAATAATTGTTGTTGTTTCATTTGTTGAATCAATAGTAGATTGTTCTTTGCTTTCATTATGTTTGGTATTTATCTCACTTTCTGTTGTATCTATTGATTCAACAATGAGCTTAATTTTATCTTCTTCTTGACAAAGTTTATCTTCAAAGCTGTCAGATATTGCTTCTTTGTTTTCTTGTTGAATTTCTGCCTCTGATTTTTTAACATCAATTTTTTCATTAGCTTCTTCTTGTTGTTCTTGAGTTGTTTGGCAAGCATCTTCTGTTTTGCTCATTGAAGGTATATTAACTTCATTGATATTGCTTTCTTTTGTTTCTGTTTGTTTATGTACAATACTTTCAGTTTTTTCCTCATCAGATTTGGATTCAATAAATTGAGTTTCATTTTGTTCAATGACTAAATTTTGAGTTTTTTGGTTTTCATAGAGTTCTTGTTGTGATAGAACTGTGTTTAGATCTTCTTGATTTTTAGAATCTTCACTCATTGATTTATTCTCAGCTAAAGAAATTTCAGTATCTTTAATTGCTTCTGAATTTTCCAACTCTAAATTATGTGTTTTAATTTGAGATTCAAAGTATTGATTTTGTTCATCTTTAACTTCATTACTATCTTCACTTTTTGATCTAATCTCAGCTGAAAAATTTTCAGTATTATTATTTGCTTTTAAATTTTTGGACTCTTGATCAAGTGTTTTAATTTGAGATTCTAGGTTTTGCTTTTGTTCTTCTTTAGCTTCAGTGCTTTCCTCAAATGCTTGCTGTTCAACATATGTATCTTCTACTTTCAATTGTGACACGATACTAATATCTTCTGTTGCTATTTCAGCATTGCTTGTCCTCTCATTTTTATTATTATCTTGTTGTTCTGCTTGTTCTTTCTCTAAGTTTGCTGGCATGTCTTCCTGTTTTAATATATCTGTATTAGATAATGTATCAAAGTTTTCTTTTTCAGTTTTTGATGATATGCTTTCTTCAAGATCTGATTGTTCAGTTTGACATAAATTGTTCTCCTGCTTTTGATCTGTTTGACTTTCACCTTTCTCATCTTTTTTGACATCTTGGTCTACAGGAACTCTTGAATCAACCTTGTCTTGTTCTGACTCTTTCTGGACTTCATCTTTTAAACCTATATCTTTTTTTATATCTTTTTCTTCTTCATCTATTTGTTCTACTTCTCTCTGTGATTGTTTAGTTTGTTCATCAGAAATAGTAGTATTTATCTGTTCATTATTTAGAATTTGATCTTCTTCTAGTTTACCTAACATTGCAAGTTCTCTTTCTTTATTATCTTTCTTAGTGAGATTTCCTTCCAGATTCTGCACATTTTTGCTGTCTCCTTCAATAGACTTATGTTCCTGGTTATCTTGATTTGAAAGATTTACCTCTTTATCTTCAAATTTAACTTCTTGTTGTTTTGTTTCTTGAGTATTATCTTTTAATGGAGGAGTTTCTTTAATCAAGGGTTCATCTGACTTTGTTTCTTCTGTGTAATTTTCCTTCCCTGCAATTTTGGAATTTTCAGAATCATCACTAACATCAGAAGGTTTAACACTTTCCTCTATTGTTTGTAACTCTTCCTTTTTCTTTGTTTCAGGATCCTGCTTTTTAGATGATTTAGATTGCCTTGGTTGCCTGGGTTTAAAATACCCCTCTGGAAGCTTGGGACCAGTATATCCTTCTGGAAATAAGATACAGAAAGGGATTTTCTCTCCATCTTCTCCATAGCTCACTTGTCGTTGGAATTCGTGTGACTAGAAAAAAAATTCATTTTAATAGATTATATTTACATCATATAATACTGAAGGTTTTACAAAATCCTCGACCATGTAAAAAAATCTTTGATTTCAAGGGTAATAATTTGTTGAAATACTAAAGCTTTTAAAACAAAAAAATAATACTTACAGAAGCTTGTCTTTCTCGTCCAATAATATCGTCTAAAGATTGGCTAATAACATTTCATGGAGTATGCTTGATATGCTTCTTTATAGCCAGTAAAAATAAAAATTTACTGTTTTGCAATTAGAATTATTAAGCAAAAATGGGAATAATATGACTCTAAGTGTTTTAAAGATTTGAATTGTTTCTTCAAAAAATATAATTGAACAATAAAATAAAGCAAATAGTCCTTGAATTTACCAAATTAAAAATATTTCTCAGTTACATTTTAGCAAGAAAATATAACATGAAAGGAAAAAAAATGTTATGGCCGCTAATTGCTATTTGCCTCAATTTTACATCAACTTACTGAAAAATTAATGAGCAGAAAAAGGTAAAATCTGCAATATTAAAATAGTTATTTCTTGCATCGTATTATAAACGGCTTTCCGCGGATATAGAATTATCAGATTAAAACCAGTTTTTTAGCCCCTAGGTGCCGTAGGCACGGGCTAAAAAAACTGGTTTTAATCTTACGATTGTGCATTTTTATATTCGTAGAAAGCTGGATATAATACGATGCTAGACATAGTTTTTTGGTATGGATGAAAACCGGTTCCTATCCACCGGATTCGAATGATTACGAGAAAGATGTTTCTATTATTTTTGGATAAAATAATGTTATTATCACTTTCCTAAGTCGTGTAACAGATGATCGTAATCTTCTTCTTCGTCCTACATAAATATATAAATATATATTAGTTTTACTTCTTAAAATTATAGAGCTAGACAGACAGATCAATATATTATAGTCAGTTTATTATATAAAAAAAAATAATTAATGGGGAGGTAGCTTTCGTAGAATTCCGTAAAGGTGTGAGTTTTTTTTCTAAAATTTTGTATGGCAGAAAAATATATTATAATCAGTTTATTATATATAAAAAAGTAAATTAATATGTTATGGGCAGGGTTTAGACTTCTTTGCACGAAAATTAGTGCCCAGATACAATTTAACCGCCTGGGCCCCAATCTTATAAATATAGTTTTTTCCTACTATTTGAGGTAACTAGCGGCTTCGCCCCTAGCCTCTAGGGGCTTTGCCCCAAGAGGTGATAAATTTTTTTTTTGGCGAAATGCGTAAAAAGACCAAGGAAATCTTCTACAAAAAAAGGACCAAGGAAAACCCCTACAAAAAAATTGTTTTTTTTTGGGGGGGGGAGGGGTTTGGGGTGTCCCCCCCCCCAAGAAAATAGCCTAAAACCACCACAGGACCAGTAGGTATATTCCCTGAAGAGTAGAATCC
>LS057478.1:0-10895 GCA_900241095.1 Acartia tonsa
ATATCTTTGATTGTGTCTGACTATACAGTGGTGGTCAGATTCTTGTAGCGGGGGCTAGGCTCATGAGGACTTATGTTTTCCTTCAGAGGTTATAATAATCTTAATCTATCCATAATTTTGAATTTAGTCATTAATTTTCAGGCTTATGAAGAACAAAGGTTAGAATATCATAGGCAATAATACAATAGTACAATAATGTCTTAGCTATTAATAAACAAGTTTTGATTCAAGGGAAGCGTGCAAGAAATACACTGATCAAACTGCTAACAGACTGCTACAAGTAGATCCACTACCCCAAATTTAAAGCCTTTAACTTTAATAACAAAAAAGTTGTAGGCAATTTAAAATGAACATTTTAAAAGTTTTCCATTGCTCATAATAGAAATTGAAGCTGAAGGCTTCAAATTTGGGGTATCAGGTCTACCTGTGGCAGGTAAAGTGGTTTATTTCTTGCAGGCTTTCTTTAATATTTAGGCTTATGAGGAACAAAGGTTAGAATATCATAGAATAGAACATTAACTGTAATAGCTATCAATAATCAAGTTATGATTTAAGAATAGTATACTGTGAATAAGTTAATTAAATGCTTGGCTTAAGTCAAAGTTACAAAAATAAGACAACAACTTTAGATAATGACAAAAGAAATGAAATTTATTTTCTAAATCTTAGCCTGAAAAATTATGTATATTATTGTATAACATCCAGTTTTTACGAATATTAAAATATACAATCATAAGTGTCAAACCAGTTTTTTTTCAGCCTGTTTATTCATATTATTGTACATTTTTATATCCGCGGAAAGGTATTATAATACGATGCAATAAATAACTATTCATATTTAGGTTTTCGGTCTAACAGCAGCAAAAGCAAAAATAAGTCCAAAGGTCAATCCAAAGTTCCCAATGTGACAATATCTGATGATTCTAAAAATGAAGTTGACCAAGCCTACTTCTCTGATGAAGGTATATTAATGGATATATGATATATATTGACAGGGAATTTATATTGCTAATAAGGACCTCATTTATTAGTCAGTTCGTACATCCAGTAGGAGGAAAGGAGATGGGGTAAAGGGGTTAGGATGTGAAAGATAATTATTTTAGCTAGCTACAAGTTTTACTTTATTCGAGTACATAATAATCTGTAAGATCATAGTAATAATAAATCCCTTTTAAAAGTAAGCACATAAAATTTATAATATTAAAGGAAAAATTTAGATAAAAATATATGCAGTTAATAAGTTCACTCTCATTCGTTCTTTGAAAATATACAGTAAAAATTAATAAACACTTTTTTTTAGATGGAAGACAAAGTAAATCTTCCTTTTTATCCATCAGAGGAAATTTATCTAGAACTAGATCTTCATCAGGAATTTTTTCTACACCAAATATTTCTGTAAGTTTAAAATCAAAACATTTTCAGAAGCGCTTGAAAGTGTCATGTGTGACGTCATAAAAACACGTCTAAAAAGGGGGGATGAGAGAAGAAGTGGGAAAGGAATCCTACTAAAAAAAGATAGATAATAGAGGTATTTTTATAAAGTCACACATGACACTTTCCAGGGCTTCTAAGTTCAAATTAAAATATTTTTGCAGAAGTTTATATTCAATTCTATGGTTTTGACAAAAATTAAGTTTTAAAAGTAATTTCAAAATTCTTTTTTTTTCGCAATAAAACTACGTCTAATTTTTATGTATTGGGGATTGAAATGCATTTTTAAAAATTCATTATATTATTTGTAAGGATAATTCTTTGATTTTTTTGGAGAATTTCTTTCTTTTAATTAAAAAAAAAAATCATTTCTGATATTGGTTATATCAATATATTCAATGTTTTACATCAAAATACCTGCTCGGTGACAATGTAATATTGCTGTAATACATCTGTTACATTTTATTTATGGGAACTGCTTTTAATCTTTAAAAAAAGAGATCTACTGATTTAGACGTCTGAAATACATTCACAATATTGCAGCCAAGCTGTTTTTTTCTCATACACTTTTTCATTCTTATCCTTAGAAATTTCTTGCAATCTATGTATTTTCTGCTTTTAATTCATTGCAAATGAATTCAAATATTTTGAATTGTAACTAATCATTCCAATCTATTAAACCATAAAAAAGTAATTTCGACTGAGATATCAGAAATTAATTTTAAATATTTTCTTTGTTATTATTTTATAAATTGAATGATGTTTATTAAAAATCTGCAATAACACTTTTAAAAGTAACACAAGACTTAGCTACCAATGGTAAAATGTATACTGGTCTATCATTTGTATTTATGACGTCATTATTTATTAGGCACTATAGGCTGCTTCCAATCTGTCTCTAATTTTTTCTATTACCATTTAGGACAGAAAGGACTGTACCCAATTGTCAGCTCTGTCTTATAAAGAGGATCATTTGTCAATTGGTAAGACAATTATAATCATATAAACCATACTAATTATTCTTAAAAGCGAAGCTTTTCTATAATTAGGGTTGGTCGGTCCGTCCGTCTGTAACGGTTAGATCTTTTCGTAAATTTAAACAGGCTAGAATTGTCCTATCAATTTCAAATTTCGCATGATGATTTCTCTAACAGTTAGGTACGACTTAGAAATCGCAGCAAATCTATAATCGTTACCAAAAATTCCCTTCGTCCATCTAAAACAAACTATTTTTGTACTTTTTTGACAACCAATTTTTGTATGTTAAAATTGTCCTATTCATCTGATTTTATTAATACTGAAACCTATTACAACAAGATATAATGTTATAAGCGAAGCAACTCTGTAATCAAGTCCTAAAAACGTCAGTTTGTCCTTAAACAGCATGATGCATTCAATCAGTTTTCCAACAAATTTACTTATAATTTTGTGTAGACTGATGCTTTAATATTCAGTTTAGTCAGTTCTCATACTGAAATATTTTTTGTCCTTCCATTTTAGAGCTTTGTTTTTATGGATGTTGGCATCCTTGTTTTATTATTCAAACAGTACTTCATTGATCATAAACAATTGAGGACAATGGACAAAAAATTCCATTACATTCATAAAATACAAGCTTTGGTTTATTTGTCTTGAATTCTTATTTTACTAAAAAGATATATTTTGTAATTTTTTAAATTAAAATATTCTGATTCAGGGGATATGTCTATATCATCCCAAGATGATAGATCAAGCAGAGATTTGGTAAGTTTTAAAATATTTATAAAAGATTTTAAATGTAAAGATATTTTTGAATAAAATAATTTGAAAAAATAATAAGTGTAATATGTTTTGCTTTAAATATCTTTATATCATAAACTTATGCATGTGATATTTATAATTAAGTGAGGTGTTCAATCATTTATGTTTTTGTGCATAGTTTTAAACTTTGTACATATATGTACTTGTTATATCAGATCATCATTTAACCCCTAACAGAAGGGCACTCATCTGGACCTTCGTCGGTCAGTTTTTGGGAAGGGGGAGAAGGTGCCCCCTGTTATCCTATTAGAGTAAGAGGGCTGAATAATTTTGTGCAGAGCTGGATCTTTAAATCATTTTAGTGGTGAGCAAGATCGGGGTGAGCCGAATTTCAGCCAATTACAGCGCGGCGTTTCATAAAATGCTGTGCTCTCATTGGTGGAAAGTTGGCTCACCCCGATTTGGCTCACCACTAAAATGATTTAAAGATCCAGCTATAGTAAACAAAATTTACCCATTCTGTAGTACAAAAATATTGGTTGAAAAGTTTGGAACCAACCGATCAAATAAATTTCAAACGAATAGGATAACGTGGTTTAAAAACGTTGGGTATCCAAGTAATTTAAAGTCCAATGTCCTCTCCCTTCCCGAATTAAGTTGATCTTATACTTACTTTAAAGTTGCCTCCTGGTTGGCCATGATAGCCTTGTGTATGAGGGTGTGACCAAAGTGGTCCCTGGCCGTTACCCAGATCTTTCTGTCCAGCATCACCTTGAGTCTGCCCAGCTCCCCACGGATGGTCAGGTCGTGGATCATGTCAATCTTTTCCTGAAAATAATGCACAATGTTGGTTAAGGTTTTAATATATTAATGAAATATTTCTAAGATAAAGCAATGCATTTAGAATATACGTGGATATTATGACCGTGGAAAATTTGTCGAAAATTTAACTTGCTAATACGAGCCTCATTTATTGTTCAGTTGGTTCCTCCAGTAGACATGAATGACATAATGAGAATAGGAATTAAAGTCAGTTTGATTTTAGAAAAGCGTTTGATTTACTTATCATATTGTTTTAATGGATATTGTCGTTAATTTTGCTTGCTAACATGGATATAATTTATTTTTCAGTTTGTTAATCCAGTAGGAGGGGGGGGGGATTGGGTAAAGGGGGTAGATCGTTATTTTAGCCCACTACAAGTTTCACTTTATTAGAGAACATGAAAATCTGGTGCAACATCCACAAATAATCCAATAATAAAATAAAGCTTAAATATTTTTTGCCACTTATTTTAGGAATGAAAAAAAGTCTCTTAATCAGGCCAATAAAAATTCAAAACTCCGAAATCATTGTATAATCTATATTCTTACTAAAAAAACTCATTGCTTATATCGTTACAAAGTTAAATATAAAGCTTAAAATTTTTTCAACTCGTTTCATAAAAATAAGAAACTCAGGTGTGAGGGGAGGGAAGGGTCATTTAACTGCAAATTATACTGGTACCCAAAGTTTTATAACCACGTTATCTCAATTTTTGGTCAAAAACTTTGGGTACTTTTATTGAATTTCGAACTAGTAGACATCTTTTTTAATTATCATGGCTAAAAAGTGCAAGATAATAATATTTTGTGAAAAGAATTATTAAATACTAAAATGTAAACCTGGAATGTTGGAACTTTTCTGAGGAATTTGTTAACATTTGAAAGTCTGGATGTTTGATCCTGCAGAAACCAACCATATCCATCCAGCACAGCTTGCTAAAATAAACAAGAACTATTAAATCCATTAGTAGATAATCTTTATAATCATACTTTAACATGACTAATGGATGTAGAATATAAGTGGATATTATGGCAGAAAAAAAATTGTCTTTAATTTAGCTTGCTAACATGTTTATAGATCAGTTCGTCCATCCAATAGAAGGGGAGGGGAATGGGTGAAGGGAAAATAGTTATTTTAGCCCGCTGCAAGTTTCACTTTATTAGAGAACATCAAATAGTAAAATACCCACCAATAGATTTGATCTACGTAGTTCATTAGGTGCTTTAAGTTGGCCTAAAATTAGTTTTTTACATGTTTAAAAGAACATGTTTAGTTTTCTAGTAAAGAAAAATGAAGAACATCCACCTTATATTCCAGACAATTTTTGTTTGATTTACAGCAGTAAAAAACAAAATTATTGCATTAGGGTTGATGATTTTGAATAGCGAAAAATATTTCATACTTTATTCAATCATAGCGGCCAAAACCTTTGATGAAACGACGGGGGGGGGGGCGGTCGTCGGTTATTGTTATGTTATCCAGCTGCGAGCAACACTTTATCAGAGTAAAACGTCTAAGTAATGATACATCGATTGACTTTATATTTACTGTGTATGAAATATTAGGTACTCAATGTGATCTTTTTACCTAACCTAAAGTACACAAACTAAGCCAAGTTGTAATTGTTCAAAATCTGTATAAGAAGTTGGTATACAATATTTTGTAACAAGCAAAGCAAAGTTCATAGGTAACAACAAAAAAGGGAAGAAAAGTGAAAAGAGAGATAGATTAGAGATACAGAGAGAAATCGAAAAATAGCATTGGGCATGTCTTTCTGATCCGAAGGATCTTGTTAACCGCTGAATCAATATGATTCTCCTTTTCAGTTAAGCTTCTCATAGAACCTGGGAAGGTTTCTAACCAATTTGAGGGAGGGTACCAGTAATCTCTCAAGAGAAATCGTTCCTGGAAAAAAATTATCCTTCCCTAATTTTTTTATTTTTAAAATCAAAACTTAAAGTCAAGGGTAAGCCCCTATTTTTTCTTCAAGTGCCCCTAGAGGCCCCTATGTCTTAATAGGTAGGTTCAGACTAAAAGAATTGATTGCAGAAAAGTTGCATTCTTGCAGATTACAATGAACTTTAGGCAACTAAAGATTATTTTTCATATTTGTACAGCGTGTTTAACAAAAATACATTTTTATATTAATTCATATTTAAATATTAAATACAGGAAGCAGAAACTAGAAATACAAGTGAAATCCTTTACAGGTCATAGGAAAGATTATAACTATTTTGGGAGAGGGTACCACCAAACTCCCAAGATAAATCACAAAAATATTTAAAAAGTCCCGCTAGGTGGCGCCAGTGTCGTATAAAGTGAATAAATATGAATAAAAAATCTCATTATAACAATAGCCAAATTATTTTTCAACTTAAATATTTTAAAAGAAAATATTTAAGTGCCACTAGAGGCCTCTAGGGGTTTATCCGCAACAATTGTACAAAACATCAGAATTTTGAAACCCATATTTTTTTATGCTGTGCAAAGTTTGGAAATTTCTTCGACGACCACTACCATACCTGAAGTTTTTCAATATTTCCAATCTTGAGCCAAACTTTGATAGTCTCCTCCATGGAGCCAGGTTTATTAGGTGACGGCTGTTCTGACAGGCTCTGGGTCATAGCAGCTGATCCAACATGGGTCAACTTCGCACTAAAACAGGTAAAGGAAATACATATCTGTTGTAATTATAAACAATTCCTGAACCCATAAGAAACTTAACTTTAAAGGAAAATCATGTCAGACCTGCAGTTAGTGAGCTCTTAAGTTACAAAAGGATTTACATTAATTTATGTTATAACAAATTCATTTTAGAAACGAATAATTATTTACCGCATCGTATTATAGACACTTTGCCGCGGAAATTAAAAGAATAAAATCTGTTTTATTAGCCCCGAGGGGCTCACGGCTTGGGATATCAATCAGTTTCGAAGCCATACTGGAAAAGGTTTTACCTCATTCTAGTTGGACTGCCCGCCATAGCGCGTGTGGGACTGACAGCCCCCGCCCTGGTCGGGCTGCTTGTCATGGCCCTGGTTGGGCTGCTGGCCAGTGGTCTCGTGGGGCTGCTGTTCATGGCAGATCTGCGGGCTGGATCTACCATAACGTCAGCTGACATTACTTACTCACAGCCACACAAATAAATGTGGGAATAATTTTACACTCAGAGGTGTGTGCAGTTTAAAATCAATTCTGAAATTTAAATAAATCAAATTATTTAACTGTTAATTATTCAACGAAAATAATATGCTTGATTCAAGCGAAAAATTCTTTATTCGAAATATAGTATGAATCTATAACCATTTCATGAAGTCTAATTAAAAAAGCTTTTAGTTTAGATTTTCTGATTTTATTTTTTTACATTAAAAAATTATCCTATCAAATTTTTAGATGGGGATTACTATAACAATCTTATCAGCTAAGTATCTCTATAATCAAGCCTTAAAATGCAAGTATGTCTATTGTCTATTGCAACAAATCAATTTAGATATATAAATGTAGTTTTTGTTGAGACATTTTAAAATCGTTTTCAGTTATTTAATTTTGTTAGTTTGTATGATTTTTTATTGTTCGCTTTTATGTTTTCAGCCTTGTTTTACTATGAATATTAAGTAAAGTATATATATAAATTTTAATGATTATCAATTTGATGATTGTTTGCTTCAACTTTGGGATAAAATTTAATTTAACAAATAAAAATTTTCCAACTTTGAGAGAGTTAACTTTAACTAGATTTATAAAACTTGAATGCACTAATTTTGCATTTATAGGGAGATATCTTTACTATGAAAATAGACAAGTATAAAAGAATACATAATAGTTGTTTAACGTATTATATTATAGACACCTTTCTGCGGATATTAAAATATAAAAACATAGATTAAAAACCGTCTTATTGGCTCTAAGGGGCCAAATGCCAAAGCTCTTTATAGTGCCTATTAAAAAAGAGTAGAAATTCAAAAACTTTTAACCGAAAAATCCCGCATCATCTAATTTTTACATTACCTGAAAAAAGGATCTAAATTTATAACAGGTTATTTTTCAAAAATAGTTTATAAAAAAAATCACTTTGAAAAAACCAATATTATGAAAATCCTCAAATAAAAAAAAAATATGTTTCATTATAGACATTTATTTATTTGTTGCAAAAAAAAGTTTTATGCATGATTTTATTATTTTTTAAAACCATAGAAATGATCATAAGTTTCTTCTCTTTTATATCTTCTTTATTATTTTTTAAAACACTCGTTTTAACGCATATATATACCTAAATGAGAAAACCTAACCATTAAAAATTTAACATTTTAAAGTAAATCTTAAATTTAATTTCATGCCATTAATATTTCCTTTTAAGATAAATTATAGAGAAAGATAGTTTGCAAGGGGTGTTATTCAGCTAATTAATTTCATTTAAAATTGCAAAAAATTTAATATTTTGTTGGCGTAGAGCTGGCGTAAAACTTGTCCTTTTTATGTAACTGAAGGGAAGTTGGTAATAAGGGAAGAAATAAAGAAAGGGGGTTGTGGGAAAATTTTCCCTTAGAATTGTTTGACAGAAACACATTCCCTTTTCCCTGGATATAGTTTGTATTTATTCAGAACAAAATCTTTTTGATCATTTTTCCCTGAAAATAACAAATTTAAAAAAATTTAAAACCAAAGAAATAAACATTTTTATATGCTTAAGTTATAATATATCGAATAATCTAAGATAAATACCTCATTACATTTAAGGGATGACTTCAGATAAGCAATATCAGAAAAATCTATCCTAAATAGGAGCCGATAAATCATATGGCGTAGTATTGGACGGACAAATTTAGTTACAGACACATAATACTCATTGATAAAATCTCATGACGTAACTGTTGCATATACAGATTAAAAATTCCTAAAAGTTGCAGTAATAATGTGTCTAGTGCAGTTCACGGTAAAATGTTCCATATAACGATAACTACAAAAATCTATGAACTTTAAAGTCTTATAGCTGCCAAACGGCTGAATATACATGTCAGTCCTGGACACCGTGTTAAGCGGCATAAGAAGCCCTGTAAATAATCTGATTCTAGGATAGCCAAAGGCGTGAAATAGGTAATTTTCGCGCATTTATGTGCACTGCGAGATAACTGTGCATTATTGAATACTGGCTATTCCAGTTTATATGTAGGACTTCTTTTGTGGGGTAAAATTTTGTGCAAGAATAGACCATACGTTCTACCGTTTAACCGTAAGCAACATTTAAAGATTATAGATTATTCGAAATAATCGTTACCAGAAAGATTTGACCGTGAACAGCACATATCCAAGTATTTTACTTTCATATTGCAGTGCAGCTGTATTACTAAAATGTTTTGTTTTTACAAAGTTATAGGGGGCAATAAACTATAATAAACAATTTTTTGTTTGTTCTTTTTTGTTTGTGAATGAACTACCAACATGGCAATGATATAATAGTTTTGTATAATAATATAGTGGAATATAATAGTTAACTAATAATAATAAAAGAGTGGAATATTCTTTACAAATATATTCCCCAACAACTCTGTCTATTCCTCCCTACAATACTATAAGTTTACTTAAATTGGTCTATCCCCACCCCCCCTCCACCGTTGTTTCACTACCTTGACAATGACATTGACGGACTTTGGCAGTCACACTACTACTATAATAAATATAAAACCTCTAGATGATTAATTCATTGATTGGACCAGTAGAAAACACTGTAGGAACATTCAATTCATTTTATTGGTTAGAAATTGTACACTTTTTCAATGCAATCTATTTCAGGATTTGTTTTTATTGCAATATATCTCAGGAAGAAATCTTATATAAAAATTTGTATATCATATCAATAATAATATTAAAACTAAACTTTTGGAAAAAAAGGTATTTAAATTCTATTTATAAATCTTATCGATCACATTATTGGATTGAATAGTTTTGCCTAAAATTCATCCTTAATTTGTGTGTCTGATTGACTATCTGGAGAAATAAATCTATTGCTACTCAGGCGTAGTTTTAGTGGTATAAGTGTTCCAAAATTTATGCGTATCTTAATAATACAAAATGTAGCTTGCTTTTCATATAATATAAAAAATTTAAACATAAACATTTAGACCATTAAACGCAAATTGCTTGGAGGCAGAAGACTATAAAATGATTTAAATATATGTCCAATAACAAGTTATGGCTATCATTAAAAGACAAAAACGCGTTGTTATTTCTTCATTTCCTAAGATTGCCTGCAAATTTAGAAGCTTTCCTGAAATTTTGTATTTCAAAACCATTAGCTAAAATTTGAAATACACTGACAACAAACTAACTATGGTGTATTCAGAGATTTTAAGGGATAAGACAATGTTACATAAATCATAAATTTACATACATCCCCAATTATGATAATTGTTTGTAATTAAATAAAGATTTACTACTTATGTAGAGTCAAATTATTGTTTCACAACTTTGCAACTGCTAGATTCGTATCATTCAATCACAATTCAATTTCAGTACCCAATTTTTTTCAGCCAATAGACAAGATAATGTGGCTATAAGACTTTGGGTACCAGTGTAATTTACAGTCCAATGTCCCTTCCCTTCCTTGGAGTATTGGATTTATCAACTATTAAAGGAAGAGTAACAAGAAAAATGATGTTAGTAAGTAGCGCAGAAATAGCAACATTTTAAAACAAGCCCTTGTTTTAATCACTTCATGAAAAATTTTAGAAACTTCATTATATTTTTTAGCCAATAGAATGGGATGGACGGATATATTTGAATTGTAGAGTAGTTTCACCACTAGCAAATATCTTGAACGACAGCAATTTGAAGCTTTGCGTTTTGATCCAAACTTGTTTGATTACTCAGGACTCACGTTTCATGGTCTTACTACATTCATTGG
>LS057479.1:0-10895 GCA_900241095.1 Acartia tonsa
AATATTCCAACATGCAATGCTCAACGAATCAGTCAATAGAATAGTTATTTCTCGCATCGTATTATAAACAGCTTTCCACGGACATAAAACGTACAATTATAAGATTAGATCCAGTTTTTTTAGAATACACGGGCTAAAAAACTGGTTTTAAACTTATATGATTGTACATTTTTAAATTCGGAGGAAACTGGATATATTATAATGCTAAACATAGTTTTTTCGTATGGAGGAGAACCGGTTCTAATCCTCCGGATATTAATCGGTTAATGAATACGAGAAAACAATTTTATGAATTTAATATACATATATAATGCAAATTAATGTATATGACCAAGTTTAAAACATCTTTTAAAAGTGTTCCTAATTATTCTAGGAATTTAAATAAATTTTTTTCATAAAAAATAAGACTTAGCCATCATTTTTTGTTAACACGGGAAAGTTTTAAAATTTATAGTATGATTCTAACAAGTCTAAATTTACAGAATGAATAATTGTTTTTCTTACAGGCACTAAATGTTTTTAAAAGGCTTTTATATGAAAAGTTTATGGAAAATTAAACCTATTTCTATAAGTGTTTTGTGTTTAAAACGATCAATTTCAATTTGGAAATGTAATTCAGTTTTTATCAAATAAATCTGAAAATAGGCTTGATTTTCACTGTATATCCAAATATAGCTGGATAAGTAATGTTAATGAAGAAGCTCATAGTGCCTATAAAAAAGGCGCATCGTATTTTAGACAGCCTTCCACGGATAATAGAATTAAAAGTATATGATTAAAACCTGTTTTGTTAGCCCCGAGAGACCAAAGGCTAACAAAACTAGTATTAATTTTATGATTTTTATTTTAATATGCTATACATAATTCTTATTATAGCTGATTACCGGTTCTAATCGGTTCTGAAGTCATATTTGAAAAAGCATTACTTAGATGGAGAACTCAATCGGTTTAGATGTTAGCCAGATCTTAACGGACTAACTTTAAGCCTAACTGCTGTAAAAATAAGATAAAAATTTCTTAAAATGATGATAATAGTAACATTGATTATTCAATTGTAAATATGATATTTTGGTTGAATAGTTTGAACACCACTTTTATTATCTTCCTAAATTGTGCGATTTAATTCAATTTGTCTAAATGGTGTTATATATAGAAACTCCAATTTGATTTTTAATTTCATTGCAATTTCATTTATTGTTTGTCGCTCCACTTTATTTATTCAAATTTTTAAAAGCGAAGCTTTTCTATATTTAGGATAGGTCCGTCCGTCCGTAAAGGATAGCTCTTTTCGTTGATTTAGGAATGTTAGAATTGTCCTATCAATTTGAAACTTTGCATGATGATTCCTATAGGGGGTAGGTACGAGTTAGAAAGCAAAGAACTCTATAATCGTTACCAGAAAGTCCGTACGTCCATTTTAAACATGTTGCTTTTTAACTTTTTTAACAACAAATTTTCATGTGATAAAATGTGATGGAATACTAGGATTCCTAAGACAACAAAGTACATAAGTATAAGCGAAGCATCTCTATAATCAAGTCCTAAAAATGTAAGTATGTCAATTCTGTATTTAAGCAGTTTTTCAACAGATCTACTTACAATTTTGTTTCGTTCGACTTTAATGCATTTATATTTTGATTATACAGTTTTGACACTCTACTCAAGTATTAATGTTCGTTTGTCCTACCGTTTTAGAGCTTCGCTTTAATGGATGTTGTCATCCTTGTTAATATTAAAATTTTCGGCATTTTAAGCTAAATTGAACGTTTTAATCTTTCTAAATTTCTTTAAATTTTACTCTATTACAAATCACCATTCCATTGTAATATTAAATATTTCTAGCTTATTATTGCTGCGCTAATTATGTAATATTTTTAAATTAATCGTCTTGCTTATTTTTTTACTGAAAGAAAGATTAAAATTTATCCCCTTTCGTAACACACATAGTTTAAATAATCCTCAAATATTGGTTCTTTTTTTTGACCATTTTAATATACAATTTGTTTTGATATAAATAAATACCTAACATATTCACGAAACCTATTTTTGAATATGAAGTTATTTTTAAAAATATAATTATAATAAATTAATATAAATATATAAATATAAATATAATTAATATAAATTTATAATTATAGAGTATCTTTACTTTTGAAAATTGTTAGTAAAAGGTAAATGGCAGTAGCGTATATAAAGTCAAGGTCGTGCAAACTTAATTTCTTTTCACGGATAAGGGATACTTTATAAATGTTTACATTTTATTACCTTGTTAGGGGAAAGTCCTTTTCGACTTCAAGCGATCGACCAAGGACTTTATAGCATCGTTCATTATAATTAACCGTTCATAGGTAATAGGTTAAGTAACACCCATCAGACAACCAGCCTTTTTATTGTACGACCCTTGTCTAAAAGTTTTAACTATGCATGATAATGCGTTTTGCCTGTTTTGGGCCAAGGTATTTCTCCTATTCTACTTTTTGGGGGCATCTGACAAGATATAGAATCCATAAATTGGAACATTTTTTTCTCAAGCTAACAAGTGCAAAAACAATTGTCCTGAATTTAAACTTAAAAAAACGCAAACCTTATTCCTGGTAAAAAAGGGGGAATAATCTTCTAAATATGGTATTCTAGGAAAATAACCTCTTTTTTTTCAAACAACTTTAAACAAAGTTATATTTTTAACATTTTTGTTTAGAAAGTTTTAAATAATTTCAGAATTTTGTCATTTGAAGGATAATAGTTATTTATCACACCATATTTCAAACAGCTTCCCGCGGATATAAAAATGTACAGTTATAATATTTAAAACAATTATATTATGATTGTACAGATTTATATTCGTAGGAAACTGGATATAATACGATACGATACAAGACTTTTCAGTATGGCTGAGAACTGGTTCGAATTCATCGGATGATAATTGGTTTTGCAGCCATACTGAAAAATAGATTATAATAATGTAATTCAGATTTTTTTAGAGACTTGATCCAAATAGCCTCACCAAGTCTAATATGGGGGAACAATTATTGCAGCCGTTTACGAGATTGATGTAAATTCAAAATTCCTCCAAGTTTAGTCCAAACGGTTTGAAACGTATCTTTATTTTATTCTCTACTTATTCTAAGAGCTTTGATTAACAACGTCGTATAAGAGCATAAGAAGCATGATATGATTTTATCCGGGAGGAAGAGGATAATAGCAAATATGGAATACCCAAAACTACAATCAAAATACACCATATAATGATTTTCGAACCATTTCGAACTATCCTCAAGATTCTTAAGTGATAAGACAATGGTCGATAAATTGATATACATCCCCAGTGTTAATAATAAAATAATTCGTTCAAAAGATTGGACACTATGTACATGTTTTGGAGCAAACATTTATAATTAAAAAAAGTTCGCAATATTTTTTACACACAACTAAGAAAACGTGGCTATAAAACTTTGGGTACTAGCGTAATTTGAAGTAATATCACCTCTCTCCCTAACTATCCGTGTTCCCTGGCTTTCATGCAAAATGGTTAATTTAGCCGCCCACACAAAATGCAGATGGAAAAAAGAGTTGTAAAAAGTGTTTTTACAAAACTGTTAAAATTGGTGGTATTATTTTAGCAGTTTTAATGTAAAAAGTGTTGCTACAAAACTGTTAAAACTGGTTTTATTTTCAGACAGCAGAAGTTTAATGGTTTGAAAAGAATCAGCTTATAGTGCCTAATAAAAAATAACGTTCAATACAAATGACCAATAAGCTGCCTCGTTTGAATACTAAACTTGCAGTGAAGCACATAAAAAGTTACAGGATGTTTGTCTGTCTGTACTGAAGGATCTCGCCAACCGTTGAACTGGTTCTCTTTACGAAGTAGCTTCTCATAGGTCCTATGTATGTCTGGGGGAGGGTACCACCACGCTCCCAAGATATATCACCCTAGAAAAAAAATAAACTACCCTCTAAGGATCTTGCTAACCGCTGAACCAATATGGTTCTTATTTACACTGAAGCTTCTCATAGGTCCAAGGAAGTTTTTAAAATTATTTTGGATCCCTAAATACCTAAAATGTCCATAGAAGTCTCTAGGGGCGTATCCACTGGTCTTTTAAAAAAGTGAATAAGGGGAATGGGGGTAGATGGGTATTTAAACCCCCCACCTCAACTTTAAACGTTGGTAAGTATAAATTTAACCTTCCTTATTTATTGGTAGTTTTGTATCTACACCTATAAAGAGAACATAAACCTGAATATGAAGTTCAGTACTGCACTAAGATTATTATGCAGATTGGCATAGTTATTGGCAGACCTGCTACAATATATCCGGGGTTTAATCATCAACACTTAACCCTATTCCAGAGGTTGGATATGGACTCCTGAAAGTTTTTATTCGGTTGGTGGGAGGAAACTATAAAAAATCAAGATATTAAAAATGCATTCTCTTATTCATGCGAAACCGATTATTCCCATTGGATTAGAACCGGTTCTCAGCCATATAAAAAAATTATGTCTAGCATGGTATTATATCCAGTTTTCTACGAATTAAACACGGTAAATCATTAGATTAGTTTTAAGCCCGTACCTTCAGCATATCGGGGCTGAAAAAATTTGGTTTTATTCTTATAATTGTACATTTTTATATCCGCGGAAAGCTGTTTATAATACGATGCAAGAAATAACTATTAACAGACCAGGTACACTATATCATTATCCAGTGTTTAACCCTGTTCGAGGGGGAAGGAAGCTCCTAGAAATCATGGAGGAGTAGCAAATATCTATCTCCCCCCCCCCTTTCCCCCAATTTATCTCTCGGAAACTATAGCAGATAAAAACGAAGTATGAAAAAAAGTTGCTTAAAATTAAAAATTACAATTTCTGTGACACTAATATTTACAGTTTAAAACAAGGATGACAACATCTATACTAGCAAAGCTTAACAAATCAGACAAACGAACATGTAACATATATAGCGTGATAGTGCTTTATAAGTAAAATAAATACAACCTTCACTTAACAATTAAAAGCTTCATTGTAAAGGAAACCCATATCGGTTCAGTGGTTAGCTATATCCCTCGCTGCACAAACACACAGTGACAGCTATCCTGTTACTTTTATGTAAGGAAAAGTTCTTATCTATGACACGTCTGAATTTAAACTTGCAGCTGGAAAATTGCATGAGCTGCCAGATAATAATAATACAATTGATATACAACCCCATTGATGATAAACAAAATTACCTAATCTGTGGATTAAAAATATAGGTTGAAGAAATTTACATAAAGACTTTGAAACTACACAATCAAATTAAAAAAAGCACCCAAAGTTTTGAGCCTACGAATATTGTTTTTATAAAACTTTGAGTACCATTGTAATTTAAAGTTAAATGTCCCCACCCTACCTGTCAGATGTAGGCTACTATTAATTGAATTGCATAATTAAAACAAAATAATAATTAACAGACAGAAAATAATTAAACAACAAGAAATTCTGACTAAAATTAATGCCACGGCCTAATTCTACCTAGAATTTTGTTGTAAAATATATTTAAAGACAAAGAAATGAAGAAATTTAAAATTCAGGGATGTAGATATACCAGCTGAAAAAGATATTCTATAAAGAAGTAAGTCTTTTTTCTGAAGCTAAATATCTCGGAAAATGCTGATGATTGTGCAATATAGGGAAACTTTACAATTGTATTAGATGATTTTAGACTATTTCCTTAATCTACCTCAGACTTTTTTTAGAGGCTTAAGGGTAAAGCAACAGATCTATAGTATATATAGATAACCACCAGCCTTTCTTTTCCAAGGACCTTTTTTGACTACAAATTGTTTTCTGCTACTTGGCTGTGTTAATATCAAGACCAAATTTAGAGTTGGCACAAGGATCTTGGGATGGGGACATACAGATATTTAACCCCCTCGAGTGATTGACTCAACTAGTAATAAATGCTAAATACTATTTTTATCTTTCATGTCCTTTGGATTGTCTGAATATCTTCTTATGTTGCCAAATAAGTTATCTCTAAAATCCCTGATTTAAAGTTTCGTTAGCAAAAACAGGAAGTATAGGGTGCAGTAGAATTGGTGTGCTATCATCTCCGCATATACAGAAAAAAACGAATAAATCAGAGTGAGAGAGAGAGGAGACATTGGTCTGTTTATTAGACAAGTCTCTAAAGTTGTATAATAACTTTCTAATTATAATCTACAATAGGTTTAATTTTTTGTATTATCCTAGGGGATGTACATCAATTAGTCGGCCATTGTCTTATCCCTTTAGATCCCTGGAAGTAATAGATGAACAATTGGGGAAAATAGTTATAGAACACATGCCAAGCTGTCAAAAAGGTAAAGAAATAGCAAAATATGCGATAAATCTTCGAAATTAAATAAAAAATTTTAATTAAAAAACACAGATCGACGGATAAATTAAATTCTATATTGTAGCGTTACAGACGAACGGACAGACAAAGTGAATTATAGATTTGATGATGTTTAGGATGAGCGGAAATTAATGCACAACAAAAAGATTGAACAAAATTTACAAAAAAAAATTCATGCACTTTAAACTGTGTCGAAATCTTTGCATTTAATTTATTAATTCAACCTACGTTTAATCTTTTAATATTTTTCTAATGTGATTTTCTCGACTGCTGTTGAAGATGGACAGCTAAAATTTTCCATGAAGATTATTTTTTAATTTCAAATGTCAAACTTAATGTCTTAAATTGGTAATCAAAACTAAATAAAGCAAATTTTTTTTGTGCAATTTTCCCTAGAAATTAACCGTTTAACGCAATATTTAAAATTGAACTGCAGTAGAAAAAAATATCTCTGATTTTAGAGGCTAATTCGCTATAGTAAAAAGTAAAATATTTATATATTGGAAATATTATGTTTAATTTTTTTAAAATCTACTTAATTTTCTAATATTTGATTTGTACTCCTTATAGTACTACAAAAGTATTTTTACTTCTTAAAGAACTAATCCAGTTACAAAATCTCGCTATTTCTTTAACTTTTTAACAAATTTCTTGGAGCTTAAAAGGCTAAGTCCAATTGGCGTTTTCCCTTATATTCCATCTGAACCAAATTTTTTTAGATGTATTTTTTTTGTATTTTAGGATAGGTTAAGTAAAGGTTAGATGGGCCCCATAGAAATTTTCTTTTATGGAGTATAAATAAAGGGGGTGGGGGGGTTGTTTGTCAATAAATAGGTTTGAGTGAAAGCATCAGGGATTTAAGGGATAAGGCTATGGACAATTCATTGATATTCATACTGCAATGATGATAAACACAAATACCCCTTTTAAGGGTTAATATTTTTTAAAGTTTTAACACTACTAGTTTAAAACTAATTAATTAAGATTAAATAAAAGTACCCACTGTTGTTGAGCCAATGAATAAGAAAACTTTGGGTACCAGTGCTATTTACAGTCCAATGTCGCCTCCCTCCCTGTTAATCTGTTCTATGTAACAAGGCCTGAGCAAATAAAAGCCGGAATATATGGATAAGGGATAAGAAATTGAAAGTTACATATTTTAGAAATAAACTGAAATAAGTGGGGTGGGTAGTTTTAATAGTTTTTTGTTGTTTATTAGTTTAGGGCAAATTAGTTTAGGTTTGTTATGGTACTGGAAAGCCCTACAAGGTAGAGCACTGCAGAGGCGATTTCTCTTGGGAAGGTGGTAGTACTCTATCCATAAATAAATATTCTAGAACATACAATATTCCACGTTGTAAAGGAGAACCATATCGGTTCATCGGTTAGCGAGATCTTTAGTATAGAAAGACATCCTGTTACTTTAAAAAACAATTTAGCGATATTATGTTTTCATATAAACTATCCCTTTACTATAAGATATATAAGAATGACTTCTTTAGAAAACTAAAGTAAAGAATCATGTTTATCTTTATATTGAGTTACCAAAGAGAATTCTACACTTTACTATCCTTTTGTCAGAGTTGGTAGGGAGAGAAGAGGCATTGGGCTGTAAATTAAATAGGTACCCAAAGTTTTATAACCACGTAATTTATTTTTGTTGGATCAACAAGTTTTAGTACTTTTAGTAAATTTGTATTGGTTTGTTACTCGTGGTGTCAAAACTTTTCAATCAATGGCTTGATCTACTACTATCCTAACTATTGCCCACAATCAACCCTTTAATTGCATGGTCTTTTTACTGGAAGTCCTAACTATACAAGGCAATGAGTTGCGTCTGTTTCGGGCCAAAGCATTTCCCCTATTCTGACTATAAGTGTCGTGTAGTAGGTATTTCTTTTAGCTCAGGCTTAGGTTCGAATCCATAACAACAAGCGGATGGTACAGTCGCGGTTACGTTTATCCTAATCTACCCTCAACAGATGCCTCAGCCCGTGACCTGCCAAGCCCTCTTTGTTACAAAATTTAAATCCCTTTAATAAAAAATAGGATGTCTATGTGTCTGTCTGTCTGTTTGTTTGTACCGAAGGATCTCGCTAACCATTGTTTTACTTTGCAGGTTTTTTTATACCTATTTTGGGGTAATGTACCACCTCCTTACCAATAAAAATCACCCCTAAAAAACATACCTCTCCCCCCAAAAAAAAATAAAAAGAAAAGAAAAAATGTCACCAAAATATTTTTTACTTTTTATATAAAAAAATGGATTACCGAACTCAACTCCCCCTTCCTAAATTCCCTAGAGGCCTCTAGGGGCGTAGCCGCTAGTAGAAAATAAAATATGAAATTAAAAGTTTGTTAAGTAAAGTTTAATTTAAAAAATTGCATTTTACATATAACTAATTTCAAACTTTTTTTAAAATTTAAATATCAAAATTTAGTTGAACTTTACTTATGATTTTTTTGGAGAATTTTATTTTTAGCAGCAAATCTTCTTTGCAAGTAGTTTCAGTGTGTCAGTTGTTTTAAGAGACAATTTTTTATGGTATGAGTATCCAATTGCTTTGATATTTCTTTATTGATTCCTAGAACAATAAGATAAAATGCTATATCTATAATAAAGCAGGGATCTAAAGGCATAAGACAATGTCTACATTCCCAATCCTAATACTCAAAATTACCCCTTCTGTATATCATAATTAGTGGTTGAAGAGATTGTACACTTAACTTAATGAACCAACCGATGAAAATTAAATAAAATTCCCAAAGTTTTTAAGTCAACAAATAATAAAACTTTATCATAAAAAATTTGGGGACTAGTGTAATAAACAACCTAACGTCCCTCCCAACCTGATAAAAAATGTCTGAAAAAATTACTCTATATTATATTATGTCAATCCATGTGATTTGTTGAGCTTATCTACGTATGGATGTTGTCCTCCTTGCTTAATTTGAAAATGTACATTTCGTATGAAGTATCTATTTTAATTCCAATTAATGTTCTCCCGTATTTTCTAATTGATTTCAGAGAATAAATAATCCTAATTGTTTAATTGGTCTAAAATCAATTAAAGTAGGTGCTTTCATACAAAATACCTTGTTAAGCAATGTTATACATACCTCCCTTTTATTGAAGGATTAAGGTAAATAGAAAATATGGGACGGGGGGGAGGGGCTTTTATTTGGCTGTTTGTTATTAATTAAAGTTAGTAAGGTTAGGTTATAATGGGTACTGGGTAGCCCCTCAGCTGGGGTTAGGACACCGTATGTATAGTCCATGAAGGGTTAGGGCTTCCAACAGATCTATAGTATAGATGTATATACAGACAACTACCTCCCTTTCTTTTTCTCAAAGACCTCTTTCGTCTGCTTCTAAATTATTTTCTGTTACTTGGTTGTGTTAATATAGGAGCAACCATTGGTTAATTTTCAATGACCCTATAGAAAGGTTGCACCTTTAGGAATGCTCCTAGGGTCTGGAATGGTTTTTGGCTATTTTTAAAAAAGATTTTAACCTTTGGATGGGTTTTAGGCTATGTTTATTTTTTAATACAAGGTCCAATTTTACTATGGATAGAGCCGTTATTATCTATTAAATATATAAACATTTAGAAGATCTATAGCTTAATCCCACTACCCTTTACTTTATTCCCATCCAATAAGAGTTTCCCAGGAATAAAGAATAAGATAATTTCCAGTATAGCTTCGAAACCAGTTAATATTCGCTAGATGTTATGAATAACGATTATTTTTATCAATTAGTGAAGTCCGTTCATCTGTGAAAGGCACTTTCCTACTCTATAAATCTGTATTAATGGTCATAAAGTTTATAAATTTATTGTGAAATAAAATACAAAAAAAAGAAACTATCATGCAGTTTTGTAATAAGGTTGGGCCGCTTCACAAAAAGTACTCTGTTGATCACTGATAACCACACATCCCCTTATTTTTTGAAATAAATTATAAATTAATAAAGGGGGAATGAAAGTTATTCCATTTTTCTATTAATTTAGGTTAAGTTAGGTTAGGTTATATTGGGGACTTGCTGGGTAGCCTAGCAGGGTTAGGGCTCCGCAGGTAGAAACCATGAAGGGGAGAGGCATACAAAAAAATTATACCATCCTCCCCTTATTTGAATTTATTAAAAATATGGGAAGGGGGCAATAGACTTTTATTTACACTAGTCCCCAAAGTCTTATCATAAAGTTTTCTAATTCGTTGGCTTAAAAATTTGGAGACTTTAGTGAATTTTGATTGATTGGTTAATTAAGTCTGAGTGTTCAAACGTTTCAACCGCTAATTTTTATGAACATAATAGGTAACTTTGTACATCAGTTTATCGTTCATTGTCTTATCCCTTTAGATACCTGTCAACAAACACTTTATTTAAAAGTATATCTCTTTTTTCCCGGATAGACAATCCTGTATATTTGTGATTTGTTTATGCAGATATAATATGAAAGTGTTTATCTAATGTTATGATTAATTGCAAGTAGATAATATTGATTCACCCCCA
>LS057480.1:0-10895 GCA_900241095.1 Acartia tonsa
AGATCTAATTCAATATCATCCTAATTTAGTGAAACCAATTGTATCTCTTAGCCTAAATTGAGTAATACATTTTATTTAAAAAGATGTATTTTATGATGCAAAATTTTTATTAATTTAGTTTATTAATACTTAATAATTTTCCCCAACAGCAAAATAAAAAAACAAATACTTATTTTGATAATCATCAAATTATAACTGCTAATGAGAACCAAAAGTCCTAATTAAAAAATATATAATAATCTTTATTTCCTATACAAAACTGATTCTCCAACCTCTCCTAATTCACAGATTTCCTATCATGTACCTAACTGAAAATACTTTCATTGTTTTACATAAAAAAAGACCCTAAAAGATTTGACAGGCCAAATAGTGCATCTCAAGGTATCTTATTGCTTCATTAATATTTAACTTTTGATATTAATTTTAATTCCTGTAATTAATTGTAATTAAATGCAGTTTCAAATTAAAAAAAGAAGATCGCAATTAACAGTAGAAAAAAAGAAAGAAATTTTCATTTAAATTAATTCTATTTGCTTCGCGGCTATGAAAGAAAAGGGTTGACTACCCATTAGTTAGTAGAATACATGTATTTTTCTCAGGTTGAATGGTCCACAACCTGCTTCCATTGTATACATATACTGTTAGACAGTTTACGAAATCTTACTTGACAAACATCTACTTTAGGAATGATTACAGTAGCCTGTTATATAAAGTAATAAGGTTTTTTTTGTCTGGAGCTTCTATAACTACTGAATCGAGTTACTTCTTTATTTTCAGGAAACCTCACATGGGTTATCTTATCTTTAGATATAAGTTTTGGGATGGTTTAGGCTATTTTCTGTTCCTTCCCCTTCGAATACAAAACCCTGAAAGGTTAATGTGCACCAGCTAGGCTATTAAATTAGTATAGGATGATATAGTGTCAGGTTATAGAGTAGCTTTGCTTCTAATAATACAATACTAGTCTTTATTATGTTTGTTGTTAGCTTCAGGGATACAGGGAGAGGACAATGGAAGATTAATCATTCTTCATCATATTAAAAAATTTAGCTTTTTCTTTCTCTTGTATTTGAAGGAAGATTAATTTATCTACCAATTGCCCATCCCTGAACCCCTAGATAAGATATGTGTAAAATTGCTGACGGCATAAAAATAATTGAGTAGGCCTTTATGTTTACTAGGGAAAGAGACAGATATTCAGACATTTTACTTTTTATTGTTGGTGTTCTTTTTTTGGTGTTATCGCATGAAGTACCTTCACAATAGCAACCTCTTTCAACTCCCCCCTCCCCCCTCCTTATTTTGAAATTAATGGAACATGAAGGTTTGGGATTGTTTTTCGTTTGTTTGTTTAGTACATTTGGTCAAGTTAGGTTAGGTTATATTGAGTATTAGGTAAAGGGTTAGAGCACCTGCAAGGCTTTAGGCATTAGAAAAAAAACTACCTTCTCCTTATTTTCAATTTATATCATAAATAGGGGGGTAAGAATATTAATTTTACTGTACCTACACTGTAAAGAAGAACCATATCAGTTCAGCGGTTAGCTAGATCATTCGCTACACCCACACACTTACACACAGACATTCTGTTATTTCTATATAAGTATAACAAAAAGTTGTAGGGTTAGTATTGGTTAATAAAAGGCAGCGGGGGAAAACAACTAGAAAAACCGAAAACATTATTTCAATGAATATTTGTCTATTTTGCTAATATTTACTTAGTCTCTCATCTTGTCTATACAATGAGATTATGGATTAAGCAAAAAATACTGTAAACAAAATAAAACTTTCTTATACCAACTCAAAATGTGGTAAAAAAACTAAAACCTTTGAAGTTGTTATTATATCACAATATAAATGAAGTAAAAATTACATTATACGAATAAAGTTTGATTGATAGGTATAGATTTCTGGCTGTAATTTTTGCAGAATCGCAGTTGGGTATAATTTTGATGTAAATACCCAACAAATTTGCTGTCAAAATAGCATGTTGAGAAAATATCCCTTATAAATTACCATAATAGATATCAACTAAAAGTTATTGTGAAAACTACTTTTTAAAAAAATTTAGAAATTTAAATATTTTACCTTTAATCTGTCCTGCAAATTGTTAGCTAAATATTTACTAATATACCTTGACTTTCGGCCATCTTAATTTTACATAAAAAGGTGTCTGATTTATCTTGCTGATTTATTCAATTTACAACATTTTTTTCGTGCAAAATTTGGCCTTTGCTTGCAAAATTTGAAATCTGCATATGCCGAGTTTTGACCAGCTGTGCGACAGATTCATGCATTATTTCTAATATAAATTAATGAGAACTTTTCAATTTAGATTTTTGGATAAGAAGCTACTATATGATTTTTTTCTGTTTTAATTCTTGAAGCCTTGTTTAATCTTTAAATAATTTTTATGGCATTTAGTAATGAATTGAAATTATTTTCCTTTGACAAAGTTTTATAAAAAATTTTTTTTTTGCTTTTTATTAAAACATTTTTAGTTTTTATATTGCTAAAAATTTTTTTCTATCAGTACGTTTAAAAATTTCTTCTGGGACAATTGCTGAATTGAATAAATGCAGTATACATAAACACAAGACAATACTATGCACAGTGAACATGGTGTAAAACAAAACAAACATGTATTATCATGTATTTTCTATGCAAGGACAAGGATTAGTTTCCGTAAAATAATCCTTATTTGTAATTTTTTGAGTATAGACACTTGTCTGGGTTCTTTCAAAACAACAGTTCTATAATTTAAAATATGTATTATATTTGGATTGTTTTAAGAAGCAGAGAGTTTTTACATTTAAAGTCGGTATCCATAAAGGATATCAATTGTTAATTGTGGCATGTCAGAATTGTCAGTTTCAAGGTTGCACGAGGATTACTTTAATGCTTAGGTATAGTACTGAAAGCACAGCAACACTAAAAGCATAATTAATTTCCATACTCAATTTTGATGCATAAATGACTTCTCAAATTTCTTTTTAGAAATGGTGAAACCTAGGACAATTAGAAGTAATAAACCTTTGTAACTCTAATTCCATCTAACTGTGTAATTTTATAACTGTATTTCTAAGGTTTACCTAAATCATTTAAAATAGTTTACTTGTCATACACAGCTCGTTCATAGAACATTAAAAAGTTAACCATCTATAACAACTCTTAATAAGTCAGTGGTAGATTTCATAGATATTGTTAAATTAAATAAACTATTGAGATTTTGAATAATAATTTTGTTTTAGAATGATGAGTGCAAGAATGTAACAGTGCTGCAATATTTGATGAATTACATCTGGGGTAAAAATCTTAAGCCATGGCTGATGATAAGGCGGTTAAAACTCAAAGGTAAAATTACTTTATTTTCATCTTTTTATGGTAAGTTTTCATTCTTTGAACATTTAAGGAAATATACGTTTAATTTTTCAAGTATGGCCTTAATACCGAAAAAATATCCGATTGATTTTAACCTGTTCTCAGCCATACTGAAAAATCATGTATAGCATTGATTTATAGACAATTTTCCTCGAATATTAAAATAAAAATGATAAATTTAGTCTTAGAGTTTTTTTTATTTCAATAAACACTGAAAGCTGTCTATAAAAACGATGGGATAAATAACTATTATCTGATTTCATTCCAAGTATAAAACACCACTTTTATGAATTTTATTTGTTCAGATCTGGTTCTGAGGAGGGTGGGGAGAGTACAGGATGCTCCTTTGCTAAATTCAAAGCATATGTCAAACTTTTCTGTGCTCATCTCTTCTCACATGTTGGTCTTAGGTAAGCTATGGTGCTTTACCTTAATGAATCCAGCGATCACAGAACCCCATCTTCTCTTAATTTTAATTTATAAATATGATTAATTTATAATTCGGGGAGTCCTAACACTGCGGGGCCTATACCAGCTGTTTCCTAACTCTCAAGGACTACCCTTTACCCAATATAACCTAACCTAACCCAGTCTAAAGTAACATTCAAACACGAAAAACTACTCTTCCCCTTAGTCTCCGTTTAATTCAAAATATAATGTGAGGTGGGACGAGGGGGGGGGGTCTCTATGCTTCATCATTAATTTCGTGAAAAAATAAATCGATAAAAGATTTATTTCTTTTACTTTGATTCAGTCAATAAATTTTGAAAACAATTTATGTAAAGTCATAAAAGAAAATCAAGGTTACACCATAATAAATTAAATTCTCTCAAATACTTGAATCTTTATACAAAATATGAGAGATGCATTTTAAACAACAAAAAATATGCCTAAATGGCGATAAAAGTGTTAGCTTTTTTCAACTTTTTCATTTCAATGTTTCTTTTAAGAAAATTTAGTGTCTAAAAATGCACGGCCAAACGAAAACGCACATAAAAATAAATTCATTGCTCGTTTTTTTCTGATTGAAGGAAGATTGTTGCAATGTACCTGAAAATAAATGCTAAAAATTGTCTAAACAAGGTCAATTATGCCCATTTATAATACAAAAAAGTTTAAATTATTTTTTTTGCAGTTTTTTAGATCGTAAAACAATAGTTTTAAATTTATGAAAGGTCTAGTTTGGTAATAATTCCTAGAGCCCCAAAGTAATAGTAGATAGGGCCCTGCATAATTAAATCCATCCGCAGGTGCTAGACATATTATTTTCAGGACTGAAAATTGAGAGGAGAAAATGGGGGAGGGTCAGTGTTTCATTTGTAGTTTTGAGTAATTATATTAATTTTTTTTGTTTTCTTAATATCTGTCAAACATTTAAGGTTATCATTATTATTATTAACTTATTGTCAATCTTGGCCCCTGTTATTCATACAAAAAATAACAAATTCAGAGCAATATAGACTGACAGACAGAGCAAATTACAAAACAGAAATGCTATTTAAAATAAAATTTGTATATGTGTTGTTTCATCGATGCGTGAGTGGAATGGAGACATTATGGAAAACTTTAAATAAAAAGAATATTTACCTTTTTACTTTTTTCTTGCTTCAATTACTAAAAATAGGTTTTTCTATAAAGATTGACAATAATTATAGGGCAGCAATATCTACAATTATTTTAGCAAACCAACATTCGTACAGACATATCAACCAAGTTAAAGAGTAGCTTCGTTACTAAACGCATTAATTATGCTTAAAATAAATTTATATTTTTTAGTGGAATTGTAGTTTTATATTCAATCATGGGGGCATTTGTATTCTCTTATTTGGAGCAAGGTAACTTTTTATGATTTTTTATTTTAATATGTATTACCAAATTAACGTAATGAAAGAATCTACCCGCGATCGTGGCTCAACACGTAGCGCATCCGCTCGTCGCCGGGGAGGTGATAGATTCGATTCTCGGTCCGACACCGCGCCATAACTTAGACGTTAAAAATGGTTCCTACTGCTGCTATGAGTAAGAGTAGGTGGAATGCCTTGGCCCATAAACAGGCGCAACTCACTACCATGCACAGTTAGGAATTCTCAGACAAAGGTCGTGCAATCAAAGGGTTGGTTGTCTGATGTATGTTACTTAACCTAATATCCTTGGGTGTTAGAGTATTACACGTGGATGATGCTCTGGATTCTCTAGATGATCACCTCAATCGAAGGAGAGTCCCGCCCTTACGAGGTAATGGTAAAAAATGAAAGAATCTTCCCTTTGATAAAGTCTCAAAATATAAGCTTCCTGTATAATTTTAAAAAATCAAAATATTTTACGTACGGTTAGGATTTGTATTTTGTTTCTTCAATAATGAAAGTGCTTTCATGTTCTTTTGTCTACATGTCTAACTTATTGAGCTTCTTTTATAAGTATGTTTTCTACCTACATAGCTATAAACGCTTTGTTATTGTGTTTATCATTGTCATTTTTTTAAATTGGAAGTGTTTTTAAAAGCATGTTAGAAATTGTCCCATCAATTTCAAACTTTGCATGATAATTCCTGTAGTAGTTAGGTATGATTTAGAAAAACGTAGCAACTTTATAATCGTTACCAGAATGTCCGCACGTCCATTTCAAACATGTTGATTTTTAACTTTTTAACAACAAATTTTATGTGATATGTGATCCGATTAATCTGATTTTTGGAATACTGATTCCTAGAACAACAAAGTACAATGTTACAAGCGATATAATCAAGTACTTATCATGTAAGAATGTCCTTAAACATTATCAGGTATTTAAGCAGTTTTTCAACAAATTTACTTACAATTTTGTTACGACTGATATTAATCTATATTCTGATTTTTTCAGGTCTGACACTCTACAGGTGTTAATGTTTGTTTGTCCTACCTTTTCAGAGCTTCGCTTTTATGGATGTTGTCATCCTTGTTTTTTTTTATATGATTTCTACTTTGTAGAGAATGAAATGGCTACTCGTGTAAAAGTTGGCTCAAACAGAAAAGAAACCCTTGATCTCCTCTATAATATAACAGGTAATGCAAATCAATATCAAAATCCTTATGATAAAGTAATGAATGTCTGTTTGTTTGTATGTACCGAAGGACCTCGCAAATGCTGAACCACTTTGGTTCTCCTTTACAGGATAGCTTCTCATGGGAAGGTTTATAACTATGTTGGGGGAGGGTACCACTACCCTCCCCAGAGAAATCACCCCTAGAAAAAAAATTATCTCCCCCCTCCAAAAAAAATATAACCCTAAATTTTTTAAAACTAAAATAGGGGAGGGTGACACTCAACCAACCCCCCCCCCCCACAAAAAGAAAATTCCCACAAAATATTTTTACTTTTTCATTTTAAATCTAAAAATTAATGAAAAATATAGTTATAGGAATTTATTTGAGTTGAATGTTTTGAATTTTAGGTTTAGCTTATTTAAGGTTTCAAAAAAGGAGCGTATTATTTTGAAAACCAGTGAAGAAATAAAAGTTTTGTCAAATGTTGTTTTAAAGTCTAGGTGCTCTTCATTACATTTATAAGGTAGAAGGTGAAAAAAATGCCATATGTAAATGTAGAGAACAAATTTTGTCGCATTGAGAGAGAGAGATTGTCCCTGCCGTAAGATTCACAGATAAAATATAAAAAAAAAACATGTTGGACGCAGGGTTGGAGCCTTAAACATAATAAAAACAAATAACAAATCTTAAGATCTTAAGGTACAAAAAATTCTAAAACTGATACAACCTAACTGTTCTACAATTAGTATAGAATAATCTAAAGGTTTCTTTAAACTGTACTTTACTACAAATATTCTGTATTGTTCTTTTCAGTTCATTACACTGTCTAAGAAAGTTTCTGTGTAAACAGGAACATATTTCTTCATAAGTAGCAAAGTTGTGCATTTACAAATGAAAAGATGAATTAATAAATAAAGACATAATTTTAGAATGTATAGTTAATAAATCACTGAATATGATATTATGATTATTAAAGTTATTAAATTCCATTTCATTGAAATAAAATTTATTTTCTTTTATTATCTCTTAGAAGGACTTATAGACTTACCAAATTTATTGAGAAGCTGCGCTTCAAATTACTGATTAGCCTGCATGTTGAGAAATATTTAGTTAACCCAGTAATTAGTAAACATTTATATTTACTATTTAAAGTATTTTCAAACATCTTGCAGACACAAGATTCGGGGATAAGTAAGTATATGATAATTTCATGGAGTTAAAAAGTCTGATACTTCTCAGTTATTTATTGAAATATATTTTGGTAAACATGGCAAACTCTTCAGTCTAAATGACATAAATCATATTAATTCAATTCATACATTAAAAGACAAGTAAAAATAAAAAAATCTGTTTCTTTGTTTATTACTTTAGGACAGAATAGGTTATTTTGAGTACCGAGTAGCCCCGTATGGTTAGGTCCCCCATTTATAAATTGCTTAAAATGTTAAACTAAAATAATTGAAATTTAGGAGGCCTTTCACTTTTACTCACTTTTACTCCCCTCCTCCTCTTCCCACCAACATCTAGAATGCTTGTTACTGTTTCGCATCTAATTTACAAAATCTTTGCTCCACAAAATCTTGTTACTCTTTCAGCTCATTTTTAGAAAAGTAACATTTTTTATAATGTAAAATAAAGGGAATTAGAAGAAATTTTTTTAAAATTCTCCCTTTTGTAGATTAAAATTATTGTAGATATTGAAGGTTTGTATAACCTAAACAGTATTAAATAAAGTTACTTATTTTGTAAAGCCAACAAATGAATGTTGTAAAACTTTGGGGACCAGTCGTCCAATTTTTCCACCTTCACTTACACGCACTTAACGTTAAAAAGATACGCGTGGGATCAACTCCCCCCCATATGATTAAATTAAGAATACTTTCCCTTTTTTTCCTTCACTGTGCACGCCTCTGGTTAAAATTGAGAACAATATAAATCTTTCTTAGAACCACTTCGGATAAAATTGATAGAACAGTCCATACGAATCGAGGAGCTGGAAGAGAGACTTGAAACTATGACCCAAGAGAAGAAAAAATGTCAAAAACTGAGGAGGAACGAAGAGAAATTTCTTGAATCTGTGATTGAACAATGCAAAGGAAAGTTATTTACTTGATAATCATAGCTGAAATAATTCAAACGAGTACTGTTTTTAATAAAGAGCTTATATAATAACATAAGTTTGACCATTTGAGTAGTAATTATTTGATTTTATGTAATTTTACTTGATAAAAAAGTTTCTTGTTCTACAACTTATCCCCCTTCAAAAATGAAAAAATCAGATAATCTTTATACTTCAATTCCCCCCTCCCTCCACCATTGTTAAATTTTTGAACGTCAGATGAATAAAAAAAACCACAATTTTGCCATAAACTGTCAAGATAAATGTTTTTTTTTTAACATAAGGATTATTTCTATACTGATCTTCCCTCTTTTTAATACTCTAGTTGTTTTGGAGATCTTATGTATAGAAAAAGAATAATTTTTCTCGTATTCATTCGAATCCGGTGGATAGGAACCGGTTCTCATCCATACGAAAAAACTATGTCTAGCATCGTATTATAAACCGCTTTCTACGAATATAGAAATGTACAATTATAAGATTAAAGCCAGTTTTAATCTTATAATTGTACATTCTATATCCGCGGAAAGCGGTTTATAATACGATGCAAGAAATATTATTAACACTTAAATAATGAAGTAAATACTCCACTCCAGGTGATAATGTGCCTCTGAAGGAGCGGAAATGTTACTCGCACTGTAGCCAGAGTAACCTGGAGGAGGCCATATGCAAACATTTCTGCCAAGATAAACATCCACCATGTCTCTACTGGCATTCTGATACTGATAGGAATTATTTCTTAATTATAAAGATAAATTTTATTTCGGCTATACATCATTCATTAAAAAGGTTATGGCTGAGATGTTGTGAACACGAATTTATGTCAATATTTCATGGCATATCGCTATTCTAGTAATGCTATATATTTGTGATACTCTTACTGGCACTCAGATACTAATAGGAATTATTTCTTAATATGATAAGCCATGCAGGGTTATAAATAATAATTTATAATAAAAGCTTTCTTATTCGTTGGCTTAACAACTTGCGGATTTTGATTTGGTGGTTTAATAAGTTGGGTATCAATACGTTTCAACCACTAATTGTAAACTTTAAAAGAGGCAAATTTAGGTATTAACATTGGGGATGTACATCAATTTATCTTTCATAGTCTTATCCCTTCAGACCCCTGATTAAAATGACATTAAAAGATCTATCAAATGTCGACATTACATGGCATTAAGCATAACGCTATTATAGTAATGCTATATCATGATACTCTTATGTTAATATGATAACCGCTGGATACTGGAGAAAATATCTAGATATAGTTTGTTTTAAGAATGAAAATGCAGCAACCACTGCTGTTATGTCAGGCTTTTAGGGATAAAGAGAGAGCCTCTTCCAAAAAAAAGGTTGTTTCTAGCGATGAATTGAATAGAGAAAAATAAAATAAAAATATTTGTCAATGTTTATTTATCTCTTTTGCAAAGAGTGCATGATAAATGTATGTATATACATACGAAGTGTTTATTCTAAATATTTAACATCTGATTTTTCAAATTTCTTTCTCTCATCTGCTAATCTATCATTTGGGAGATTTGTTTCTGTTTTTTTATACTAAAGGCCATGTCTCTGACGTATTTTATCAGATGCGCGGCTACTCCAAAATTGCAAATGAAAGTAATACTTAATCAAGCTGTTTCAGGAGAGTGGCAAGAATATAATTCGTTCTTCTATCTGTCTGTTTATCCTTCTAAAATGTTTTGTGGGTAATAAAATAGATATCAAAACCGAGCAAAGGGGGGGGGGAGTAAAGGGGTGATTACAGCCCCTAATTCTAAAAAAATATAATTGATTTACCCTTCCTTCCTCCAAAAAAATTTCATGAGGCATATAAAAAAATTCTCCCTCCCCCTTTTTCAATAACAAGATATTCATGGACAACCAAATAATTGAAACATGCTATTGCCAAATATATGTCTACGTCCGTCTGTAAGATTTTATTTCTAAAAGTTAATTAAGAAAGAAATAATGAATAGAGATCCAGTTATCTCATTTGTTGAGCTTATGAACCGAACCAAACGAGAAGACTTAACCAAACCTAGCAATAAATTAGTTAAATTACCAAATTGTAGTGATATTATTAACAATTTAGAAAATAAAAGCCAAGAAACAATAGTGGAAAGATTAAAACGATCATATTTAATAACTAATGATCCTACTTTTCGAACTCCAAGTTCAAATACTATTGTTAGTGGTCCTTACTCAACTTCTACAGAAGAGGTTATTCTTGTTGATAGGGAAAATCCACCAAATCCCACCCCCCGACCTCGTCCTACAACAACCACCACCACAACAACCTTAAGGCCAACCGCAGAATTTCATGTCCAACCGCCAGAAACACAACCGCCATTAATTACAACAACAAT
>LS057482.1:0-10893 GCA_900241095.1 Acartia tonsa
ATGTTAAATTTTCATATACTTAAGGGGCCCCCCCCCCCCCCCCCACAAAAAAACGTAAAAAAAATAAAAAAAAATGAACAAGTGAGAGGGGGGGGGCGGGCTGGGCGGGGCGAGTGGGGGGGGCGAAACCGGACGGGCGGCCCCCCCCCCCCCCACTCAAAAAAAAAACACACCCGCCCGGCCCGACAAAATAACAACCCCCAAAACCAACCCCCCCCCCCCCCCCAAATGAAAAAGCATGGACGTCCTTGAAATCATTATAAAATGACCTTGTAATCAGTTGGACAATATTGTGTAAGAGCGCGCAGTGTGTTCTTTAGAAGTGCTCCACTCATTTCCTCATCCTCCTGCAGTCACAACCAAATAAAATATACTTAAAGAAGCAAAAATTTGCCCATTTAGTGATAATAAGTTACACGTAAAATGTTTTCTTTAAATCTTCTTTGTTAAGACCAGTGTTTACCATACAATATCCGCTAGTTGGCGCGAGTTATATTTTTTTGATTTTTGGCGATTTCTCTTGGAAGGGTGGTGGTACCCTCACCAAAATAGCTCTAAACTTTCCCAGGACCTATGAGAAGCTATACAGTTAAGGAGAACTATATCGGTTCAGCAGTTAGCGTATAAACATATATCCTTTTACTTTATATAAGGATTTGGTGATTTCTCTTATTGGCTTAAGTACCAGTCGGTTCAGTAGTTATTGAGATCTTAAGCTTCAGACAAAAAAATTATTTATGTTTACTGCATTCATATAAATAAATGATGGGTATTTACTTTTGCAGTAAATCCTTTACTTGATTATTCTCATATGAATGTTTAAAGAGAATGCTAAATATAATATCTATGTGGGTGTTCCTTGTTTAGAAAAGGTAGAGTCTTGTCCAGAACCTGGATAATTTGTGCCACATACGGAACTAGAAATCTTCCGGGCACACTAAAATTAACAGAGGTAAAAATATTAACTTTAAAACATAAAAATCTTGTTTTAGTAAAAAAAAAAGCTTTAAACCTGACTATCTTGGACAAAATCTGCAACTGGAACTTGGTCTGTCCTTCCAGGTCTGTACCAGACATTTGTTCAACTGAAGCTAAAAGTAAAAAACAAAATTTCTAGATGAATACTTTGTAGGTATCATTGTGGTTTAACTTAATTTAATATTTTCGTTAAATAATCTTTAATTTTGAACAACAGCTAAGATTGTTGAAGTACAAAACAAGTTTGGGTTCGTGGATTTTTGGAACTTTTTTACAGAGAGATAGAAAACTTCCACAACTCTAAAAAAATCTAGCAAAAAATAATTGCCAAAATTGGTAAAAAAAAATTAAAAGAAAAAAATACTTACAAATAATACTATCACAGAGACTAGGCACAAAGGTTTTGAGACCAATCTCGGGCCTCACTCTGACAAGACACTTGACCAGTCCTGCGGCTATCTTTCCTGACACTTTGCACTCCAAGATCCTGCCGGTTATAAAGGACCTGATCTTGTTGAGGGCCACATTGTACACCTTTATGCTGGACTGCATGAGTATGGTCTGCAGAGTGGAGGCCATGCTCACGTTTGTCATGGTGTCCTCGCGAGATATTCTCATGTCCTCGTTAGGTACCTAGCAGTATGAAACTTAAAATATTGAATTAAATTTTTTTTAAGAAACAAAAAGCAATATTTGACTTAGGGGCTAGGCTTGCAATGTCTTGATGAAATCTAAATTTTTTCAATTTTAATGATACTAGGTAATATTCAATAGGAAGGTAGTTATTTTTCATATTTTTTCGTCTAAACTATATAGAACTTCTAAATTTGCGCTACTTATAAACATAAATGCCCCAGTTAAGAATTTTCCAGTATGGCTTCGAAACCGATTGATATCCGCTGGATTAGAAACGGTTCTCAGCCATATGGAAAATTATGTATAACATCGTATTACAGACAATTTCCCAATTCACACCATATTAAAATAAGAAAGAATCATAAAATTAAAACCAGTTTTCATGCCCGGGCTTTCGATTTAGCGATGCTATTAAAACTGACTTTAATCTAATAATTTTTCATTTTGATATACGCGGGAAGCTGACTACAAGACGATGCGATGAATAACTGTTATTAAGCAATTCTATTTTACCTCGGCCCTTGTTTGTAGAACAATGGAGTTTTCAATGATAGCAAAGCACCTGTCACAGAAATCTGCCACAAAGTCATCAAAATGACTAGACTGAAGACTGGTAAAAGCAATTATGTATGATAATGATTCATATTTACGAGGACAATACAGGGATAGCTTAACGAAATAGCAGAATCCATTAAAACCCATTCATGATACTATCATCATTAATATAATATCCTATTATATAAAGGCATAAGGCTTTTTTTGTCCGTAGCGAATGAATTCGCTAATTGCTGAACCGATATGGTTCAATTTTACAGTGAAGCTTCTTATAGGTCCATGGTAAGTTTATAACTATATTTGGGGAGGGTATCTTCACCCTCCCAATAAAATATGACCTGCCCTATTGAAAATGGTTGGGGGGGCCGACTTTCCCCCTTCCACTAGTAATTAGAAAAGCATGAAACAGTATCACACATTCCTAATTTGATGTTGTTCCTCTGTAAGATTATGATGATCACTAGCTGTTGAGAAATCCACGAAGGGAATGAGGGTGGCATATGTTGCTATGTACTGGAATGTCAACATCGACTTTCTTGGGTCGTTTGTGTCGATACCTAAAAATAATATGATTATATTTTAAAATAGTTTTCCGTATTCTTTCAAATCCGATGGATAGGAACCGGTTCTCATCCATACGAAAAAACTATATAATGTCTAGCATCGTATTATATCCAGCTTTATACGAATATAAAAATCTACAATCAAAAGATTAAAACCAGTTTTTTTAGCCAGCGCCTTCGGCACCTCGGGGCTAAAATAGCTAGTTTTAATCTTTTAATTGTACATTCTATATCCGCGGAAAGCCGTTTAATACGATGCGAGAAATAACTATTACATCACGCATCTGAAAGGGTGGCAACCATTTGATATTTAGTTAATACATGACGTAATTACTGGTAACCAATTATACTTAAATATTGATATAAAATAGTAATACATTAATCTTAATAAGGCTATTTTTTACGTCTCTCTCTCTTTAATTCTTAATCAAAATATGCACAGCAAAAATACTTAAAGTATGTAAAAAAAAAACAGATACAGGGGAGCTTTAATACCTAAGTTTATCAGTAATTTTTTTATAAAGATAATAAAGTTAATTTTTAAATTAATGTACCTGGCAGGGTCGAAAACAGTAGGGGCAGAACTGAAACTTGTCCCTGGGGATAAAATTTAGAGTAAGTGACCAGCGACCTGCTCACACCAATCATACTGTGCAGGCTAGCGGTCAACTTATGCGGCTCTGTTATTACTTCCAGAGCTGCCGTGAATCTATCCGTCAGTGTTGGCAAAATCAGTTCCGGGCGAAGTGTGGCCAAATTCTGGAGGGTGACACCCGCATCCCTGAAGCCAAACTTGGACCACATGGATTGCAGCGCAGCTGGCTTTAGAGTTTCAACAAATGTTGTTATGTCCTCGTCTGTGAGACAGTATTCCTTGGGAGGTATGTAGCCCCATTCCGGCTTCTTGTACCGCTCGCGGTTGATGCGCTGCACAAACATGTTGGTCAGCTTGTTCATGAAACCAGTCAGTATCTCACAGTGCCTAAAGTGGTTAAAAAAGTCATATTGGAAACAAAAAATGAGAGAAATCTTATTTCAATAAGCTATTTATTTCCTAGCAAATATGATTACAAATAATAATCTATTCCCAGTAAACAAATAACTATTTTCCCTGTTATATGAAATTGTTGTCCTTGTTATATCTATTTGTATGAGGAATAAAACAAACCTTCCAATGTTAGCTGGATGAAAATATGAATCAATGCTCCCAAAGAGCTTAGTGAGGTATGTTTGTGTCTCACTCTGACCCGCCTGGCCTCGTCCCAGGGTGGAAACTATCCATCTAGCTGCACTGTAGTCGTCCATTGGACTACCCTTGGATCCAGTCCTTAAAAATAAATATTAATTTGATTATCATAATTTATCTTATGTATATTAGATCAAAATAAACAGTGGTTTAGCTCAAAGTGCTTAGTCGAGAGTCTGGTAAAATAAGGTTAAATTTGTTTAAAGAAGTACCTCAGGTTTAAGGCATCGCAAGTATAGACCCCGCAGGGGTTAAATATAATAATATAGAAAGAAAATATGACAACCCCATTAATTTGAATTAACCCTGTGTTGGTTTTATACTATTATCACAGTAAATTTCTACTTTAATTTAAGCTCATCATTTGCATTTTATATGCCTAACTCCAACGCTTACTTTAAAAACTTTGAAACAACAGCTGATAAAACCTACCCCATTTTCTTAAACTTGACAGGAAGATGAAACATCTGTTCCACTCTGGAGAATATGAAGGGCAGATATGGGTTCCAATCAATGAGGCCAGTGGTCTGATTTGCCAAACGTGCCAATAGACCTAAAATTAAAAAGCATTAAATAGATAATTAACCCCTCATCCCCAGCGGCTCCCTATTGTACTTTCAATTCTATGTTTTATATATCAGTAAAAGGACAATGGTCGGACATTTATAGTCTTATATGTGTTATTTTGCCTTTTATAGCTGGGAAATTTTAAAGAGAAACGTTTCAAAACAGATATCTCTTTCCTACCTCCCAGAGGAGAATGAAAATAGTGTGTTTTTAACCCCAACGGCAGGCTTGAAAACCTACCCAGAAACAATGCAAAGCTTCTCTCCCCTAAATCTTGTGATACTTGGACACACTAATATCAAGTTACTCAAAGTTTTTAAATATTTTGGTACTCTTACTTACCCATATACTGTGATTCCCAACTAGATTTGTTACCACAAGACTTCCAGAAACTTGTCATCTCATCCAACCAAATCTAAAGAATTTATATTATAATACAGGATATAAATGTACATTGTACACTTTCAGAGCTGAAATTAGGAATCATTTCCTTTGAAGACAAATCATTACAACTTTTCTATACTTACACCACCCCAACCCCCACTCCTACAAAATACGGTAATATGTGATAAAATCAATTTACCTTATAAGTCTTATCCGGGCTCATGTAAGCCTGATTTGTGGGCAGAAAAAGGGTCATGTGCGCCACAGCCTCTCCAAAGGTAACGTCCAACGGACACATCAACGGCCGCCAGTCCTCCATCATCTCCTTGGTGGCGTCCAGAGAAAAGTAGGGCCGACACACGCGGATCACGTTGCGAATGTTGTTCGGCAACGAGTGTGGAATGTTGAGCAATCCCAGGCTGGGATACTTGGTGTACACAAACCGCTTCTGGAGATTGAACAGAGGCCGCCAGTCGAGGGTCAGCTGCTCGGGAGTCAGCAACTCCACCTTCTTGAGAAGTGAGAAGAGTGCTCCTGCAATGTGGTTGACAAAACCAGGTTCCATGTCAGGACTTGTCAGTAGAGAGAAGAGTAGTCTGGATGAAAACAAAATATTTAAATGAACTATATGCGATAAAGAAAAAATAAAATAACAATTATAAGCAGCGCAATAACAAAAGCTAACAAAAATAAAAACAAAACAAACAACTGTGATAAAAGGTTAAAAATAAATACATTGCAATAGGAAGGGTTCTATAGAAATTTTTACCGACCAGATATTTACTTTCACTTTATATCGCTGTTACATATACTACTACTATTAGTCTTACGGCACTTTAAGAATTGGAATTGCTGTGTTTTAAACTAAAACTGAATGTATGTGAAGAAATCAGACAATATTTATTCTGTAAAGTTGTAAACCAACCTTATCAGGGTTAAGTGATCTTCGACAGGAAATTTGAGACTGTACAGTCGGATATATTTGTTCAGTCTTGAGATCCAAACAAATACTCCTGGTCGTAGTTCCCTGGTAGCCAAAGCTAGACCAAGATTGTACTTGATTTCTTTGAACCATCTTATTGATTCCTCTTGAAAAATTAAAAAATATTAATGTTCTATGTAGCACAGAAAAGATTGAATGAAAAAAAATAAGAAAATAGTAATATCCTTTTTAGTTTTTGCAAATTAAACTGCCTTACGTCGCAAACAGCACGTTCATTTTAATTTACGCAAATAAAAAAAAAAATTAAACAGCTATGGACTAGCCCATTAAATAAAATTATAAATTTTACAGTATGGCTTTAATACCGATTAATATCAGTTGGATTAGAATCGGTTCTCAGCCATACCTACTGAAAAATCATGTATAGCATCGTAATACAGACAATTTTCCACGAATATTAAAATGAAAATCATATAAATTAATACCTACTATTTTTGTTATCCCTGACCTTCGGGCTCATAGAACTGATTTTTATTTTATTTTAATATCCGCAGAAAGTTGTCTATATTCATGATAAAAGAAATCTAATTACCGTCCAATTCAGATTTATATGGTAGAAGATTGTTATATACAATATCACGTTGTGGAGTAAAACCAAGTTCTAATTTACGCTGCTCCTAAAAGATATGTTCTTGGTAAATATTTTTCAAAAATATTAAAATAGGTATTTGAATTAAAATAAAGCCAATAGACAAGGCAAAAGATGGATCATGGAAACAAACGAAGTGGCGGGTTTTGTCGTATTGTCATAGTAGCGTTTCTCCTATTTCTAGCCACTGCGGGGCCTATTTCCTATCCATGCGGGCAATCATTTACATTTACCTAACCTAACCTAAAATAACCTATCAAAAGCTAATATGAAAATACGATGAAACCCGCTTCTTTGTTTTCTTTCAATGATCAAAAAAAAATTAAGATTTTTAAGGAACCGGAGAACAAGAAATCTTCTTTAAAATACAGAGAAATAAGAAATAATCATTTTATTACCTTCCAATTAATTTTATCTTTATTATCATTATCAACATCAGACATACAACTATCTTCCTCTTCGTCCATTTTTAGCCTAAATATGAAAATTAGGAAATTAGAAAAACTTGTGGGATCATCTCAAATATATAAAGCCTATCTCAAAAATAGCCTATGTCATACATACTTAAGATTTATCAATAAAGAATATATAACCTTTTAATTTTTTTAATGCTTACACGGGCGTTTACTGATATGTGCTTTTTTTGAGAGGCGAAGTTTTTTGAGAAAAGTCAACTTGTGATAAGCATTACAAAATCAAAGTTGCCATGGGAGCATTTAGATCGATTACTTTCTATAGATTTAATTTGATTCAGCAAATACCTAGCTGGGTTAGATAATGGTTTAAAAATTAAACAAAATTCGTTTAACAAGGAAGCATAGAATAGTGCGATAAAAATTTACCAGTTAAGACGTAAAAATTCAATGTTTAAAAAAAATTCTTAAGATAAATTATAAACTTTGGAGCCATATTTATATATATTATACCTAGATCAATCTTTAGACAGATCAATTAAATTGATCAAAAACAGTGTAAAATACAGTTTAAACACTTCTAAATATCGACGCAAATCTTATAATGCTTTAGATGATTAATTATAGAGATATCATGCAAATGACGATCGAGGGTAATAACATGATGAAATAATTAAAAATATCTTTAATTTTAGATCGCTGCGCCCTTAACAAGAAAAAATTTACTTCAAGCATGATTTTTTTTTATAAATTAATTAAACAACTCTATGGTTAAGATAGTTTCGGCTTACTGTGTTGATTTTATTACTAACTTTAAAATCAGTTCAAATAATTAAAAAATTCTTTCCCTAATGAATTACCAGAAAAGAACATAAAACAATTAACAAAAAAATTTAAAATGAAAACGACATTAAATTGAAAAAGAACGTAAGTAATGGTCTAAAAAAAATAATTTTTATAAATTTTAAATTGCTAGAAATGAAGTAATACGTAATAAATCAATTTAGGTTTAAATCATGATTAATATACATTTATAGAAGCAGTTAAAATTTATCTTTTACTAAATTATTGTGATGCAAATTTCTTAATAATTATCTATAAAATGTTTTAAGTCTAATTTTAAAAAGTTTTTAAACCGAAACGTACACTTTCATTCTTCAGACTTTGATTTGTGACAAGAAAAAAACGTCAGACTGCGCAAAAAGAATGTAGAATGCCGCTGATTACTCTGTAATTATTAATTAATGACGACATTTATCAATTTTAGGATAGGATATAGTTCGCTTGTCAAGCTATATCTCGCAAACTGCTTTACCAATAGAGTTTAACCTTTCTAGAGAGCATAATATAGGCACAGAGCAGGTTTGAGGCTATATAGCGGTTTTTTTCCCAATCATCTCTAGTGATTCGGGATCTTTTTTATAAATAAGCATGAGAGGGAAACATTCTCACCCGATTGTAATGAAACCCTAAATGCTAGGAGGGTAAAGTCACTAGTCATCCCTAAACGTTAGGTCTTTTCTAATTGAAACATGTTAGAATTGTCCTATCAATTTCAAACTTTGCATGAACTCTATAACAATTAGATACGATTTAGAATTGAAGCAACTTTATAATCGTTATCAAAGAGCCCGTGCATCCATTTAAAACATTCTTATTACTAACTTTTTTTACTTCAAATATTTGTATGATATAGATTCTGATTATTGGATTACTGATTCCTATTTCAAATAGGTAAATGTTATGAGGCAAGAATCTCTATAATAGTCTTAAAAATTTAAGTATGCCCTTTATAAGTATCTTGAATTTGAGAAGTTTTGCAACAAATTTACTTACAATTATGTTTAGACTTCAGCATTTATATTTTGCTTATTCAGCTCTGGCGCTCTACAAGAGTTAACGTTCGCTGTCCTACCGTTTCAAGGATTCGATTTTATGGATGTTCCCATCCTTGTTATGAAATTAACGCATAGTTTAGCCTCCTAATTCTATATATTTGTCAACAAAAGCTTGGATAAATAACAGTTTTATAAAGATCACAATATTATTTACTAAAAATTTAAATATCAACAATAGAAAACTTGTAAAATCCTGTAGAAAATCATAAATAATTGATAAAAATGATTGGTTGGTACAAAATACACAAGTTTTTAAATTAACTAGCATCACATTTCAAGATTCTGGTTTGATCTGAAAATCAAATTTACATATTACACAAAATATTGTTATTTATCCCTATAAAATTTTATTTTGGCACCGTGTACTTAGGTATATTATAAATCTAACCCCTAATACAAAATTATGAATATATATAAAAATGTTTAAAATGATGTATAAAATACTGATTAAAGCATTATTTGCATGGCTTGTTACAGTGGAAGTATCAATTTAATTTTAATTTAGAGACTTGAATAGTTAATTATCGCATAGTATTATGAACAGCTTTCCGCGTATATAAAAGTGTACAATTATAAAATTAAAACCAGTTTTGTTGGCCCCGAGATGCCAAAGGCACAGACTAACAAACCTGGTTTTTATATTATGATATATTCATAGAAAACTGGATATAATACAATACGATACATGATTTTTCAGTGTGGCTTAGACCCGGTTCTTATCAACTGGATATTAATCTGTTTCGAAGCCATACTGGAAATAAATTGATTACATTGCTAAATTATAATTGTAATTTAAACTTTTCAAAATTTACAAGTTAAAATAAATAGTATACATAAATAGAAGGACTAAAGCACAAGACTTTTTATAATAATTTTGTTGGCGAAGAAGTTAGGTATTCAATAACATGAAAGATAAACAATTCTATTGTTTTAAAAGTTTTCTGACAAGTTTACAGATCACTATTATTTCCTTATTCATTGTAATTATATTAACTAATTATTGTAATGGGTAAAATAATAGAAATCTAAAATATGTTGTTGAGGGGGATGGGCCGTTTTTTCGTAATTCAGTATCAAGTACAGTTAAAAAAAAACCAAAGAAAGCTATGAATCTTATATAGCTCCATAGAAGGTTTTACGTTGCCAAATTAAAGTGAAGTGCAATCTATACATGAATTACGGGATATCTTCAAATACCAAACCCCATAAAGAAAATGAGCAACAAAATCTTTTTTTTTACATAAACTGAAATGAAAATTAATGTGAAGTAATTTTAAGGGGGAAGGCTACTCTTTAATAGCAAAGAAAAGAAACTCTGCCTAAAAGAATGTTTTATTTCTGTATAAATTTGAGCGCCTCAGCAAAATTAGACCGAAAAACAAACGCACAAAAATACTTGTTGAACAAAGAATTGTTGAAAACTGAAATAATGGGTTTCAAATAACTTTATCAAAATGAAATTAAGTTGACTAATTTCTATGGAAGGAATAGGGGGGACACACTAAAAAGGGAAATATAACTTAATTAGAGATATTGTAATCCATGCAGTGAAGATATTATTCCTTTCCAGTATGGCTTCGAAACAGATTAATATCCGGTGGATTAGAAACAGTTTAAAGCCACACTGAAAAATCATGTATTGTATCGTATTATATCCAGTTTTCTACAAATATAAAAATTACAATAATAAGATTAAGACCAGTTTTTTAGCCCATGCCTTCGGCATCTCGAGGCTAAAAAGATTGTTTTAATCTTAAATTTGTACATTTTATATCCGCGGAAAGCAGTTTGAAATACGATGCGATAAATAACTATTCCTAGATTCTTGCAATACCCGTATAAAAAAAACGGTATTACTGGATATTAAATAATTTAGCTTTCTGTGTTGTTTCTTATTATTTATCGCTTGGACTACAAAATATCTATAATAAATTGTCTAAACCCTTTTCTAACATACAGGCATACATCACTAATAATATTTTAAAAATATAAACAAATATTTTAAGTAGCACCAAACAAAATAAATGGTAATTAAAAATTTAGGATGCACAATATATCCAG
>LS057483.1:0-10888 GCA_900241095.1 Acartia tonsa
CTTCTGCAGCGTCAGGGGTCTTTGAAAAAAGAAAATGGTTTCATAGCTATTTATCACTCTATATATATTACTTTAATATCTAGACAGCATACTGTGCCCGCCAGGTTTTAAAATATTCAATTATCTCAGTTATGAGCCATGCCGTTATTTTAAAAGTCAATTAAATTTAGCCCTCTACACAAAGATAATGAGATATAAAATAAACAGAGGGGTCATTAAGGGTTAACTTCTTATTAAGTTAAAAACAAAGAAAAAACAGAGAGACCAGTTAAAATTTATGAGTACTGCCCCATGTTTGATGGTGGATAAAGGATAAATTTAAATTTTATCTAAGAGGCACTATCTGTCATTTCCTTTTAAGCAATGGTTTCAAAAGATACAAAGATAGATAGATTTCAAGTCTAAGCATCTTATAATATTTTGAATTCTAACGTAAAATAACTGATTTTAAAGAGATTTGTTAAATGTTTATTATCTTTGTTTTGTCTTGCCAAAAAAAGGACTTATTGAGAACAGCTGAGGACTGAAACTTTAATTCACAAAGATTTAATCTTTCTTATTGAATGCTCTACCTAAAATAATAAATTTATTTCAATAATAAAATTATATAAGGAAAAAAAATTAAAAATTGAAAATTTAAATTATTTTAAATCCTATGTGATATAAAACAAAAATGATTATAAATTACGGTTTATTGACAGTAGTTGTAAATAGTTTTATGAAGTTATAAGCCCATTGCCATATATAACATTTGTAAATTTTGGGGTAATGAAAAACTTTATTATTTCTGGAGTAATCAATAAATTTGAAAACACATGATTATTTAGAATGCATAATTTTTCTCCACTAAATATGCTTTAGTAGTGCATAAACATCTGAATATTGGTAGAAAGTTGGTGGTAGGCATGTACTATACAGGGTATGTATACATAACATCGGTGAGTGTATAATGTATACTACAATTTATAGAGATATATAACATAGCTGTAGCACAGTATTGCAAATTGATGGTGCCCTATGGCATTGCAAATTTGGTTTACTTTATACCCTCGACTATATTTCTCTCTCCACCACTTTTGCTTTTCTATCCGTCTATCTTGTTCATACTGACATTATTTTTCTTTATGTTTTGGCTCTTTATTCTTCCCTAATCTTAATATCTTTGTTCATTTTATTTATATACATATTTTTCATCAAATATTAGTTGGCTCATTACTTAAAATTTGTATATATCAATTACTATTAACTTGAAAAGTTCAACTTTTTCACCGTTAATCAAAATATTTAACAGATGAAACTGTTTCAAAACAGTATTCAAGTCTGTCAAGATATATTTCTATTAAATCTCTATGTTGTATATCTTGCCCTAACCAGAAATATGCAAGGCAATGCTAATTTTGCGAATATTATGCAAATTGTGCTATTTGTTTCTGCACAAATGTTTACCACCATTTTATTTACTCATGCATAAAAATAAAGACAATGAGCTTGTGGTTAGTAAATGCAGATAGATAGATAGATAATTAATGACGAGATGAAGATGGCTATTAAGAGAGATATTTAGTTGAATACATTATAAAAAGAAGCAATTTTTAGCCATAGAAAACTATAAAAAATGGAGTATAATGTATAAAAAAGAAGACTTAAAAATAGTTTATGCAGTTTATTTTTTAATTTTAAAAGTTATATAACTTTCCAATTACTTTCAAAATACAAAATATTTTTCATTTAAATAGAGAAGATAATTGGCTTCTCATATTTTATATAAATTTTTAATAATTCTCTTAATTTTGCATCAACTGGAAAACTAATTGAGATCCGTATTTAAGAAAGGAAAATTTGTATCCTACTTTCTAATAGATATTATCATATTATCTATGTTTTTAGGGTCGGTAAGAACACACCAAGAACTTACTTGAAAAAATGAAAATGTTAGACAAAACAATTTAAAAGTTATAGATAAGAAGCCAATAAATATTGATCATTATCTGCCAAATGTATAAATCAATGCAAATCTACAGGGATATATATATTTGCAATACAAAGTTTGTAAAAACAGGTAGCACCATCCCAAATATTCTCACTCTCCTTCATCAATTGAAACTGTAAAGTTCTTTCATTTGGAATCTCATAAGTTTTCAACAAAAGTTTGACTTTGTGATTTTTTGTTGTGAATGCATTCTATACTTTCTCCCTCTCCCCTTTCCATCCACTCTCACACTTCCTCAACTGCTAAATTAAAACTTTTATCTTTTCTTTCCATTGATTCAAAAATATAGAAGATGTTCTACCAGCTAAGGCTATATATACTGAGAATTTTACTAGTATTACTGTATGACTGAATGTATGCATGTTTTTGTTTATATCTTAACTTAATTTAAATCTGAAATGCAGGAATACAAAGCTTAAGATATATTGATTTTGGGGGAAAAAAGTGGTTAGGTATTAAAGTAGTAGTAGTTTGATTAACTTGATTTAAGGACTTGACCTATGTATATAAAGAACATGAGTAATATACTAAAACAAAATACAAAAAATACTAAACCAGGAAAAAGAATAAATAACAGGCAATAAATGCTTAGGTGAGCTAAATTTTATAGACTAAATTACCAAAAATGTGAAGTTTATTGGGTGGAAATATACAGAAAATTGAATCAAATATCCACTGCTGACTACATTGATTCTGAATTGAATATAATGCTTATGTTTAAGAGTCTTTCTTACAGAACAAATTATAGAAATAAAACTTTTGTAAAAAGTTTACTTTAAAATAAAAATAGATAACTTACAGACTTTAATTGATTAAATTATATTTAAACCATATAAATTGTAAATTATAAAAATTTTAGTTTTAAAGTTTTAATGAACTTTCCACTGCATTTAAAACCCAATCTCAAAAAGCCTTACCTGCAAACATTGTCAGTCAGCATACATTCATCTCACAATTTATGTCAACTATTTGATATTAGGCAAAAGTGGTCAATGACATGTTATATACATCATTAATCATTTGATCAAATATATATATTTCAAATTCAAATATGCAACATTAAATGAAGGTGTGAATACATACCATATTAGCAACATAATGAGCATTACATTTATTACTACATGTTTATGTTTATATAATAACAACATTATTGCCTAGTCAAACATAACATGATCAAGTATAAGCCCATGTAATGTTTATAAAGATAATATTGATTATTCTATACAATAATACCTTTATTATGTTCTAACATTTTCCATGGCAGCATGTGTTCACACTAAAACCATGAACAAACATTGATCTTTCTACAAGAAGCCTCCAAGATGAGAAGTTTTTGTTGTAAAAGAGAAAGTGGTATTAGTTTTGTTTGCAATATGAAATTGCAATCCCCAAAATAATAAAGATTTATTGGAGAATTGTTTACAGTTTATAGGAGCAACATTATCAGAAAACTTTAGCATAAATAGTTAAAGTACAAATATCAATATCATAATTACATATTTGTTGGTTAAAAAGATATTATATGAAGGAAAAATATTTTTCTGTATTATTGTATAATATAGGACATTTCTTTAGTTTTATTTTTTTCCTTAGAACCTTAATACACCAAATATCATTGTACTATACCTGGATGACCCTGTCAAGTAAGCTGGAATCATCCTCAGTTATTGTAATTACCTGATTTAAATAAATTAGAAGTGGGTATATTCATAATTATAATTAAGGACAGTTTGACTTAATAAGCACATTTGACTACAAACTTACACACAACACAAAAAATGACCCCTGTTGTTGCCTTCTTTGGTCAATTTCCAAGTCATGATTAGGATACCTATAGAATTGATATGAAAATCTATATTAGAATCTAAAACTTTAATTTTTATATCAATTGAAAAAAGGTCCTATTTTACGTCCAGGAGAAAACCAAAAAGTAACATGTGGTACCCATTTACAAAGGAGTTATTTTTTTTATAATTTTCTTGTATTTTGTAATGTCATACTTTCCTTGTCACCAACTGTCAAAACCTGGTTGACCCACCCTAACTGTTCAATACTCACACATTACATATACTTAGAACTCTTTTCAAATATTATTGCTCACATTTAATTCCAAAGTATCGGGGAATTCTAAGAATTGGTCAAATTTGACAAATTTAATAAAAGTTTGAGCTATGTGTGTGGCCTATAATAATAGGATGAGGCTATATGTGTGTGTGCTTGAGCTCATACATTCTCAATTTTATCAATACTGAACAGGTATTTAGTTTCATTAGGTGCAAAGCTATTCTAAAATCATGGGTTTTACTTTTCAGATAACTATCGGCTGTGCACCGAGAGGCCTCTAGGGGAATCTAGAGGTGTTAGGAGAGAAGGGGGAAGTAGACCCCACTTTTTCAATTTTAAAGGTTTGGCACCCTTGTAAGGGAAATCCAGCAAGTCATACAGTGGTGCCGCTAAGTGGTAATTTCTTTTCTAGGGAAGATTTCTCATGGGAGGTAGTTGGTATCCTCCCAAAAATAGTTAGAAACATATCCAGCGCCTATAAGAAGATACACTTTAAATGAACACCATATCAGTTCAGTGGTTATAAAGATCCTTTGGTACAGACCAACACAAGGATTGTCCAAATGGGAAAAACTAATTTTAAAGTTAGTGTCTTTGCATCTAAAGGGCAATCAGTAATATGCATTATGATATGCCTGTTATGTTTAAATGTATAAATACGTTTTTGCTATCCCCTCATCTTTTAAAAATGAGAAAAATTTAGAAATTTAAGTTGATTTAATTACTATCCTTTAATTTTTAGGGGGGAGTGAAAGCCAAGAAACAAATTAACTCGTATGTAATTCTTAGCTCTATACTCTTTTTTTTATACCATACAATTTATGGTATATGTAATGCATTCACCCTTCATTTTATGTTATTAAGTTACACCTAAATGATATAAATGTTTTTTTTTCTAAATAATTATTTTAATCAATAATCTTTGAATTGTATTGAACTTTACAATTATTCAATTAAAAACAGTTTCCTTTATTAGTTTGAATATACAAAAAAAATGAAAAACATTATTCTGTAGATTCCCTGTATTATATCTTTTTATTCTTGTTTTAAATTTACATTTCATATATCATGTTAACAATATAATGGTTGTATAGAATCAGGAGTAATTCATAACCTATAACTTATGTATAGTATACCTATTTAAACCTAAATATGAAAGTTTGAATAGATTTTTTGTAAAAGCAGCAATTAAAAAGAAAAAAAGCTACATTTTTTTGCAGTTTTGCAAAAAAATATGAATTTTAAAGGATAAAAAATGAATAATTTTTTTCTGGCAGAAATAAATGAAAACTGTGATAAAGACTTTTCTTATTCATGCTTATAGTCAAAGAATTTAAACAAAAGTATTATGAGACATTATCTATTAAAGAAAATTGTTGCAGTATATTGTTTTGGTTGGTTGGTTTATCAGTGATGTTTAATTTGAGTTAATTGTGCAACTTGGTTTTCAAAAGTTGCAGAAATTAAAACTGAAATACTTAGTAATGTTATTGGTGAGAAATTATAAAAGTAGATGACATTGTTATATAAAAAATAAATAAATAGATTAAAACCAATGAATTTATACAAATTAAGAACCTAAATTTTATCAAAAAAGATAAAAATCTAAAATAGTATTAAATGTAAATTATAAATTCAATGATAAAAAATTTTGATATCTTAAAATAAATAATAAAAAACACAATACATGATATGAAGCTATTAAAAGCAAATGACAAATATTTAAAGATGTATCTGAATATGGAATGCAATAGATGGATAAATGTTGCACATTTCTTGGTTTCAACTTTGTTCCACTGTCCTTGATTTGAGGAGAGGATTAGCCAAAGTTTAATCCCATAATTGACCAAGTTTCATATTCAAGAGCCTCTTCTTACAACATGGATAGATAGATTCTTGGATGGAAAGCTTACAGAAAGTGTAAAAATTCTTTATGGCTATGAAGTTATGTTTTCATTCAGAAATATAAATTAAGAATACAGGTCCATTTTTATCATTTAAAATTATAAATCAAAAAGATATTTATAGAAAATTTTATTACAAAAATTCAAATATCTAAATATAATAAACTTCCTTTATGTTATAAACTTCCTTAAACATTATATATAACAAATTATATGTATTATTGAATACTGAAGTGCACTAGACAAATATAATTATAAATTGCATTAATTCTACATTATGTGAATATTAGATTAAACAAGATTTTATGATTATTGAGGGTGGGAATCAAAAAATGCAAAAAATATTTACAAATATTTTCCTATTACATAGAGTAGAAAAGTTTTGTGTTAAGGTTAAGATATTAATTACTACAGAATGGATCAAGTTTTAGGCTATATCATTCTTAGATTTAATTATTGAACTCCAGTATGTAACAATATATAAAATTTTATAAAGTTACAAATAAAATAACATGACTGATTTTTAACAGACTTCAGGATAAACTTTCATTATTTTTACAAATATTATGCTCTCAAAAATTAGACAAATCAGTAAGACTGCTGTGGATTGCCTATAAATGACATGTTTTGGGTGAATTCTGATTAGCACAGTAGAAAAGCTGACTTCTGAATTTTTTGGTTTAGAAGGGAAGCCAACAGAAATATTTTAATTAATAGTTAATAAGCAAGTGCAGCTGCAGAAAAAAATTATTATCTTGAAACGTCTGTAAAACATTGATTATATTTCAATAGTGGCTAAACCCATACAGGCCTCTAGATGCATTTGAGGTTAGGGGTTGAGAAATTGGCCCTACTCAAATTTTCACTTTAAATTTTGAAAATAAGAATTTTAAGCAAAATTTAAAAGGAGAACCATATTGTTTCAGCAGTTAGCAAGATACTTTAGTACATACAGACATCTTGTTACTTTTGTTTAAGGATTGTTGATCTAACCTCTATAAGAAAAGAGTGAAAAATTAAATTTAAATGGAAAATATTGTTGCAACAAAGAAACATTCTAATGAAATCTAGATCCTAATTAATGCAAGGAAACTAATTAATTGTAATATTCATAAATTTCTCTTTCATATCTCTGCCTCTCAAATTATTATTCAGATTTTACTTCATTTTCCTTTACACAAAAATAAATAAATTTTAAGTAATATTAATATTTAAGATAATTTTAAAAAATGTTTTTATTACAAGAAAATGAAACTTAATCATTCTTTTGATTTTTAATTAATTAAATTTGTCTTTATTTTTAGCATAGTGCCCATAGACGGCCTAGGGTAAAGGCAAAGGGATGTTTATCCCCATCAAACATTGAAACCTCTCATTCTACCAACCCTAAAATTTCAAAAATACATTAGTTTCCTCCCTTCTAAAATTTGAAACCCCTCATTTTCTCCCTCCCTCAAAATAAAAAGCTTGGACGTCCCTGATAGTGCCATAAATTTAAAGTATTTAATGATTAATTTCAACCTGACTCCTGACTGCCCTATTGTCTTGTAAAACTAAAATATTAATGGTATAGCATCAGACTATTATATAATCAGAAACAGCAATGTTCTTTATTGGAAATCTATAAATCATTATTTTGATCTGAAAAAATAACTAGATATTACATAGACAAACAAATAAAATATGCACAGATTATCTCATATGGAAACTCTAGCCAACAAGTAACAAGTCATAAAATGATAAAACCTATCATGTCTATTTTTTCTCATGAAGCATCAAAATTTACAGAGCCATATAATTTCTCTTTATTTCAATTTTTAAAAAAATCTATAAAAAATTTTATTTTGCTTTTATCTTTTAAAAAGTGTTATAATTCACCTCTACTTCCTCCAAAACAATCTAAAAACATTTTGTTGAAAAATTCTGTTAATATTATGTCTTTTTAAAGAAAATTAAGCAGAAAAGTAAATAAATTAAATTAGCCATGGTCCTAACTAGGTATATATTGGACAAATTATGTAATGTTATAAATAGAGGATGAGAAAACCAATATTAGATGAGGCAAAGGTAACCTAATACACAATACAATTTTGGTTAGCTTATATTTACTAATAGATGTATCCACATTTTAAAGTACAGGGACATAATTTTTTTTTGGTCAACAAAGTTAAGTTTATAATATGTTTTTAAATGGTTGGGCTCTCCTTGCCTATACATATGTGAATTTCATTTTTTTTAAATTAATTTGGCTTAAATAAAAAATTTAAATTTAGAATTGACTTTACTTAGATTCTCATTTTGAAAATAGTTAATATTTTGGGGCCATTAGGTCTTTTTAAAAGGTACTCTAATACTCAGGTTTTTTAGGTATTGTTGCTACTTTTACTCTATGTTTGTATGTATATTTTTAATAATAACAATTAATCTGGCTACATAAATTATAGTTTTGTTGTTTTTGCTAGTGTATGATGTAAGAAATATTTGTGTTGTTAATCTATGGTATTCTATCTATTGTTAAGGTTAACCATTATCCTATTTGCATTATAATTTGTGTACTACACAATGTAATGCATACAATAAGCTAAGAGAGGTATAGGCAATAAAAAAAGTGATTCAAAGCATAGTATATGGCATACTAAGTTACAGCTAGAAATGGTAAAATTTTAATTTTAAATCTTGGAAATTAAATGTTTGATTATTAAAATTTTAGAATTTTAAGAACTATTACATTTTTAGTAACTATTTTTTTAAAAAATGATTTAATTTGTAGGGATAAACTTAACAAATAAAACAAAATAAAACCATTTGAACCAATATATATATTCTACTTTCTAGTTTTAAAGAATAAAGAACAATATATTATCTGAAAAGTTTATCCTTATTAGTTGTTTTAGTTAGAGATGTTTTAAACTAAATATATAATGACGGATGGATGGAAAGACTGTAAAACAAAAATAATTACCTTGGTATTGCTTTGCTATATTTGTTGAACGTATTTGTTTATTTTTTGTAAAAAAAATAAAGAATAATATTGTGTGACTTTGCACTTTATTGAAGCAAGGAAAATAAATTAACATGGGTTGTTATCCACCAGTTAATCAAACAATCTCGTAGTAAAATCACATTAAATTTTGCAAAATTATTTCGTGCATAAATTCAAGGTGTTTTATCATTTCTGTATTTTTATATAATTAGTATAAATAGAAAACTATTGCTAAAGCACAAACTAAACTCTTTTTTTCTAATTAATTTGTTATTAATGGCTATGTCCCTAGCCTTTAGATTATTGCACTGCAGTTCTCTTTTTTTCTTATTACCTACACTAGACCAATTTGAAACTTCCTGCAGGATCATACCTGGAACCTGAAATTGACTTGAACACCTGTATTTAATATGAAAGTGTACTACTAGAGGATATTTTAGTATTTTGGTAAGATAAAATGCTTTGTTTTAGTCAAAAAAAATATTTTTGCCCCTTTACCTGGATGACCCTGCCATGTTTGCTGGCATCCTGTGCTTGCCAGGATGAAGATATTTAAAAAATTCTAACTCTCAGTTATGTGTTATACCCATACTTAAAAAGTCACGCAGTTTGTGCTCTTTATCTTTCACACACAGAAAATGAGATAGAAAAAATCAGAGGAGGGGTGTTCAACGCCCCCTCCCCCCCACTGTTAAGGGTTAAAATTGTTGATTTTTTTACCTATTTACAATATTGTGCATACAAAAAAAATAAAGAATTTAAAAGATTTTTCCTTAAAGACCATGAAATCCAGAATTATCCAGAAAATATTAAGGAAATTTGAAAGGGTGTGTTAATAAAATCTTGAAAACTACATACTACTAATACTGTATAAAATAAGAAAAAAGTTCCAAGAAAAAAAACATTCATTTGACTGACATAACCATTCTGTAATTAATTACTAGAAAAATATCCCTGGAACGCGTTCAACCCATAGACTCATAACCCTAAATTTTAATGGTTCTTAGATTGATTATTACACAAATATCACAATAAAGTTTTTTCTATGAAATTATATTTCTGGAGAAAATTTTTTTTAAAACCAGCCATATCATAACAAATTAAGTTTATTGATACTTGTCGGCTATATTCAAAACTAAAAAACGAGTTAGCGGTATTTGATGCGCTAGTACCCAAAGTCAGTCAGAACCAGCAAAATTCTTGCACATTCCCTTTAAGCCAGTACCCAAAGTCTAAGACTTCTAAAAATTGAATAGTCAATCCATTTTCCCTCTCTTACTCCCAGTGTTACTTTATACAAATGATTGTGTTTTTGAGACTATTTGTAACTTTAAGTAAGAGGAAGTGATGGCCAACCTAGTTATAGTGTACATATATATGTACGTTCATGCATTTAAGGGTTAAACTTACTCATTTTTAATTTTGGAAATATAAAAGAGGAAATCCTTGTAAGCCAACAAAAATATTAAAATTTGTTTAATATTGAAGGGCATTATTTTATTATTTTTTTGCAATTGGTATTTATTTCATTTGCATTTTATATTTGTACTTTATTTCTGATCAATCCATCTATAAAAGATCTCTGTGTGTGTAAAGGGGAATCCTTTTAACCACTGAACCGATATGGTTGTCCTTTACCAGAGTAGTTTCGCATAAATTGTAGGTTATAGTTATTTAGGGGACGGTACTTCGACCCTTTCAAGAGAAATTGTCAAAAAGTAACAAAATTATTTTTAAGTATCCGCCAAGCGGCGCTAATGTATACTTTTTTTACTTCCCCTCATACAAGGGTGCCGAAACTTTAAAAAAAATTGAGTCGATTTCCTCCAACCTCCCCATGTCAAGGGTGCATTACAGCTAGTTTAAACAAAATAATCCTTGGTATTACTCTACACTGAATCTCTCCGCGACAAAAAGAAAAGGACGGTGGGGGGGGGGGGGGGTGGG